>JAPKLX010001296.1:0-23267 GCA_026898415.1 Leonotis leonurus
TTTTTTTTAATATAAATGACATTTTTTTTAATATAGATGACATTAAATTACTGTCATCTTTTGAATTATAGATGACATTCTAAAAAAGTCATGAATTTCACCTAAATGTGTCAACTTCTCGCTTATAAATGACATTTTTTTATATAGATGACATTATATTGTGTCATGTATTATGAAATAGATGACATTATTTTAGTGTCATCTATGAGCGAATAATGTCATCTATGAGCGCATAGATGACATTATTTCAGTGTCATCTATGAGCGAGGAATAGATGAGCCTACCATATTTGACATTCTTTTACCCTCATACATGACATTAAATTAATGTCATGTATGAGCGTTTTTCTAGTAGTGTCTCTTCATCCCATTTAATTAGATTCATTTTCTTATTGTGTTGTCCCACTTAATTAGAATACATTGTTCTTGTTTAGCAAGTTTTAAAGTACAAAATTCTCTCCTCAAAAGTTATTGTAACTAAATATTAATATACGTGCCAAAAACAAATGAGTCTAACTAAGTGAAATGAATGAAATAATTTTTATGATGTTTCTGGTAAGAAAAATTGACATTAATATTACAATATTATAATAATTATATATCATTCTATTTTCATAATACTAATTAATTAATTGATAAAATTTTATAATAATTTTATTAATTGATTAAATTTTACAATTATTAAAGTTTCTTTTTAAAATTGTGGATATTATGAATGTATTTATTTGTTCATGGCAACTGTACCCTAGAGATAGATAGCAATTATTGTTTGTCGTACGTAATAATAGTTTACTATAGACTTGTTTATTTATTTATTTAAATATGATAAGACTATGAAGGACAAATGAGTAAAGCAGCTAGGTAACGGTGTACTAGTAGTCTAGTATTATTATATGGCGTATATTTCCGTTTGACAAAGTTAAATATTAACTTCAAATTGATGATTCGCTTTGAGAAGTGAAGGTTGACAAGGTCCAGCTCTAACAATCCGTGACTGCAAATTTGTACTTAAATAAATAGCTTTCAAAAAATAAATTAGAACATAATCAAGTCCTAATTAATCGTTGGTTTATGATCCATAATGAAATATAGCAAAAAAAGGAATTAAATTAATACTAGTATAATTTATGTAGAACAATATTATTCCTCTATTTGTGCCAACACTATTTAACATTATCGTAAATGATATGACAATGTGATGCAATGTTACATAAGTATACAAATTATTATGTTTTTATAATTTTATATAAAATAAATATTAAATTATACCTTAATCTACAACAAAAAAGTGTGACTGACAATGAATATTTTTGTCGCTAAAAACAAAATTCCTTTGCCGAATCAGTTCAGCATAAGGATTGTCAACTCTAGAAATGGATGATGGAATCCGAACTGTAGTCATTGGTAGAAAAGGAAGTATACGAGCTAGTTGACCTGCCCGATGATTGCAAAGTCATTAGGAGTAAATAGGTCTTCAAGCGGAAACGAGGACCAAGCTGAAACGTTTTAGTCTTCAAAGACTAGTGGCTAAAGGTTACACTAAAAAAGAGAACATCGATTACGATGAGACCTTTTTGCTTGTGGCTATGCTTAAGTCGATACGTATAATCTTGTCGACTGACGCTCATATGGATTGAGAATATGACAAATGGATGTCAAGTCATTTTTCTTTAACGGAAGTCTGGAGAAAAACATCTATATGCAACAACCTGAATGCTACGAAATTCAAGGAAAGTAACACCTGGTGTGGAAGATTAGGAAGTCCATCTATCGACTTAAGAAAGCCTCACGGTCATGGAACCTTTGCTTCGACTAGGTTATCAAATCCAATTAATTGTACAAGAATTGTGTGGGGAAGGCGATTATATTCTTTGTGATATACGTAGACAACATCCAGTTGATCGGAAGTGTCAAAAAGGTGTTATCGGACGTTAGGGGCATACTTTTCTAGTCAATTCGATATGAATGATATGAGAGAAGCGGGACACATTCTTGGGATCAAGGTCATCCGACACTAGAAGAAGATAATGTTATGCCTATCTCAGGAACCCTATATCAAGACGGTATTTAAGCACTTTAGCATGGACCATGCATGACTCTAAGAAGAGATTCTTATCATTCAGGCATGGTGTCACCCTATTCTTCGGAAGTCAATATTCTCGTGAATGTTATAATGTGCACTAGAGCGGATATGTGCTTTGTCGTAGGCATGGGTAAGTGTTCAAACTTCGTAATTAATCAAGTATATTTCCCTTTATCTTAACTATGTTATTTCATTAAATTATGCATAGGTAAGTGTTTAGACTAGGCTTGGGTGCAATAGATTAAGTTGAGCTTGGTGTCTTGAGAGGTCTAAACGAGTCTATAGTTGTGTTTGCGTGTTCCCAAACCACTAGGTCGAATTCTATATAACTTTATAATAGATTTGGTTCTAATACGACCGGTAGTATCTTGGGCAAGATATGTTGCAACAAAAAATTGGAAACTCTGTGGTGGGGTGTCCCTCCAACTCAGTTAGTGTAACTAGTGTGGGTGATTATGGGTCAAATTTTCTTTGGTGATGCACCTGAAAAGCATGGGGTGCCAATCGAGCATGCGTTTATTTCTAGTTGAGTATGCTAAAGTAGATTTTGCTTGGCGAAATTGGGAAATAAGGGTTAAGAATAGGAAAAATCTTATGTTCTAAATCGAATGAGTATTCTTGATGGGGCTAAGGAGCACGTGATGAGTAAAAAAAAGGAGAAAACCTAGTTGATAGCTATATTTAACCATCACTGTGCATATATAAGAAAAACTTTTGTACCGATGATCAATGCACAATTCAACACTTAATGAATTAATCACATGTCATGTTGTTTTCTCTTTTGGTTACTTTCTGTATTTCCTTTTTAGTTATTTTATTTAAAACTCTAAAGTGACATCGAGAGAGAACTTCACAAACTTCATGCGGGATCGGTCATGTGCTTACCACTAGCAAAACTTAGTGCAAAGGATAGGAGAATTTTAAATTTATTTTGACTACGTGATAACGACTGAGCCCCTCCAGTAGGGTTCTTCGCACTATGTAGTTCAACTTTTCCATCATCGAGTCCCCACAATTCTTGGGTTCAGGCCATTTTCACTTCCCTCTTTTTGGGATTGTAATTGTGTTTACTTTCCCCCTCGTTCTTCAACTCTAATATTGCAAGCACATGCTCCAGTTGACTCAGTGATTTATCCTTTTGATTTTGCTACGCGAGTTCGCCAAACTATGCTTGATAACTGTCGCACTTTGGTCTTTATTCACTTCATCAAGACCTCCAAGTTCTTCAATCATAGATTACTGTATGAAGGCTTGGAGGGTCTCTTCAACAGATGGTTGTTGGGGTCTCGGAGCTTGCTATTGCAGCAGTGGTGGCAGATACTATTGAAACTTATTTGTTGCTTGATTGAATTGTTGTTATTTTCTTTGCTATTGATTTTACCTCAACAAGAAGTTTGGATGGACATGATACCCTAGATTATAAGTCTTGGACTATGGATCAAAATTCAGCCACATCTGGAATCAATTGAGTTCATTCGCTTTCTCTTTGACTTCAGCCCTTGTTTCCATTATTTTCGAACACATGTGCACCCCATGAACATAATTTTAGCATATGACACATGTTTCGAGCACCATAACTTGACGGGAGAGTTTATATGATGTCCGGATTTGCTCCAATTATGTTGACAGTTTGATTAGTTGTTGGTTTAGATATGCAATTGCATTCACTTTGTTATCGTTCTCTTCAGTTGTGACGTATTAGTCATTAATTATAAAATTTCATTCAACGTATATGCGGTGTGTCCACCCATGTCTCCTCCGATTTCTTTGTCAACTATATAACAAAAATTATGGGTAAGATTCTAAAAGAATAATTGGTTAAAGAGCTTAGTTGAGATGTTATGGTGGGGACATTGCATCTGAAGCTCCTTGAATCGCTCCAATGCCTTATGAAAGGACTCGTCATCCTCTTTGATGAAGTTTACTATGTGGGAACTAATGCCCTCTCTCTTGTGATTGAGATACCACTTCGCCGTCAATATCTCAAACCCGACATTCCAGTTCACAAGTGAAATAATAATTAATGCCATGAACCACGTCATGGCCCAATCATTTAGAGTGTAAGGGAAACACCTCATCTTAAGTTGATTTTCATTCAACACGTTCAACATAAATATTTGGATAACCGAATAGAAATCACAGATGACGTTGAACACGTCCTCGTTTGATAGTCCATATGACACTTAAATTTGATTAATATGTAAATTCTTGAGCTCATAATTTCTGGTTGCCTTCCCTAAGATGATGGGAGAAGAAACTTCTATTACCACTGACTAGTTAAGCCAAATCTCTCATATGTTGGGGACACTAAGCCATTTCTACACTGGTTCTGCCTCCTCAAGTTGTACGGATTCCTTCTCGAACTCGGGATAATCAGGATGACATCTTACATCACTTGCTTCAATTGATGTGCTATTATGTCCTCCTCCAGTGTGTCCGCTTTCCTCATAGTAAATAAGTGTCGGATTGTCAAGTCTTGGTACCAGATCATTCTTCAAATTTCTACGACCTAACATACACAAACACTAAAATATGCAAATCAAACACACATGAGAGTTGCTGAAAAAGCATAAAAAATCCAAACAAATTAAATTAAATAAACTCTTTAATATGCCTAACCAGTTAATTAATAATTTTCGTACTCATAATTAACCCACAAGACCTCTTGTATTTCGAGTCATGCAACCGATAACTTTCACGATCAAACAAGAACAACTAATACAGAGAAATGAATGAGTCAACAATTCATACGTTTGCAACTAAACTGATTTTAGTTAAACCATGATCCATAATAGAAATATTTCTCAACTTGTTACATTATAACGCAAATAATAACATGTTGTTATTTGAATTTAAGTAACCAATTTAACTAAACAAGCATGCAATTATTATTAAAATTGAGTTAGAAGATTCAAGAAACCTAAAACCTAGATAAGACAAATAGCCACTCATCTTCATATAAACAATGAAACATAAGATTAAGAACACTAGATAGATGAAAAATGAAGTCTTTTGATTAATTGTTTACGAATTTGGGTACCAACATATGAATATTGAACGAAAATATGAAGAAGATATAAAAATGTTTGAACAATTATAGGGAACTAGATCTATATAAAGAAAGATAAGTAGGCTTCCAAACTAGGTAAATCGTTAAAATATCCGGAATCATAATGTAATATCCCGTTATTCTACTAGTAGTTATCATATACTGAAAATCGGGATAAGAAAATTTCGTAATAAAAGTTTAAAATATCGATTAGCTAATCGATATTAGTAGCTATTATTCGTGCACATTATAATTATTAGAGTAATGATAGATAGTATATGAGCTCGTTTAGTTAATGAGGTTATTAAAAAGACGAAATTAAATAATTTCTTGCGTTGTATACTTGGTTTTAGTTCGATATGGTAATTAGAAGCTTGGTTCAATTCAAGACTAAGGTTTTAAGAATTATTTATAATTAGATGAGTGATTAGTTAATTGAAATTATTGCAAAGTATAGATTAATGCTGAAAGAAGTGTTGTTCATTGATGATTTGATAATTATATACTTGAGATGTATACAATTAGACAATAGTATACTAACTATTGATAATATGTAGAATGATTGTTAATTGCATTAATAAAATTTAGATGTAGTATCTCTTATGTAGAAAGCAGTATGTATGTATGTAGAAGATAATTATTTGATTGCATAATATAGTAAGTAATTAATAAATAAAACACACACATATGTGTATGAGAGTACAGTATTATACAGCTCTATATATATATAAATACACATATAGTAAGTTAGCAGAAAAGGAAGAAAGTCTGTCAGAAAAAAAAAAAAAGAAAGCACAATCTGCCAAATTAGATTTTCACAAGATATTGCAAATTTGAATAGTAAAATACAATAAGAAATAAGTAAACAAACTAGTAAACTAATAGGCATGCAGCCCAATGTATATATACATACGCAAACATAATTGTGCAGCATGAGAAAAGGGGAACAAATATGCCGTTTGCAGATTGCATTCACATTCAAAATCAGTATGAAAGCAATAAAGGAAAGGGGTGTCTTCTCGGGGGAAGACTGCTGCTTGCACCCTTCCTACTTCTCCATCTCTACACCTACATATAAAAGCAAGATATGTGATAAATAGCTATCCCAAAAGTCAAAGTTTCGATGTAGACTCATGCTATAATGATATAGATATAAGAAATAAGATAAGACATACAAGAAAACACTCAAGTGTCTAAGAAAAAAAAAATCTATACCAACAGCTCTCAACATACGTATACCGATAGAACCACATTTCTAAACTTAGCAAATTGGTTTCCACCCACACTTAGAAGTCTGCAAGCGATTTGGAGAAGTTTTCATCCACACAAGAAGCCATCCCAACTCAGAATTTTAAGGAATCATTGAGGTAAACTAAGATCTCAACTTTCAGTTTTAATACGCTATTATTAAGGTTTAAATCTTCTGTAGAACTAAGACATGTTTAGAAACTATAAACTGAAAATAAAATAATGAGAAACTCTTCCTCAAACCTTAAATTTTAGAACTCCAGTATACAAATTCATGCTTTAAGATTTACCTTATAAACTTAGTTCAAAACATTTACATATTCATATTTCAGATTTGCCGAACATAAGATAACAACTATATACATCCAGATTTCAGAACACACAAATATATATATTCTGGTTCAGAACATAAGACCTTTACATACTTTCAGATTTAGAATAGAGATATATATATCCACTTCAGAACATAGAACTATGCTTAGGAATTCAGACTTTAGAATATAGATCTAAACAGGTGCTTCAGAATTTTAGTACACAGCCTATGCTTACTATCAACTTCAGAACATAGATTTATATTTATATCCTCTTTATATTTTTTTCAGAAGCATAGTTATATATATATATATTTCAGAATGTCAAAACACAGGATTTATAATTAGACTTTCAGATTCAAAACATAGTAATAAGAACATAGATACACATTTCAGAATTTAGAACTTATGCATATTCTGATTTTCAAAACATAGAGCTATCTATATACAATGTTTCAGAATTTCAGAACATAGCATCCATGACTAGAAATTCAGATTTGAACACTTCCTACTCCATAACTTACTCCCATACGAATTTTAGAACCATTTTTGAGACAAAAAGAAGCCTTTCAAAAAGTTGAAATACAAGAAAGGAAATAAAAGTTTGGGTTCTTCCTGTAAGAGGCTCGGTGGCAATACAAGGGAGCTTCGATGAAGTTCCTCTGTTTAGAAGAGCCTGTAGAAAATTTCAGAAAACAATTAAAATTAAACATGCAGTAATGAAAGGTTAAAAATGTAGATAAAAGAATAGAAAGAAGAGAGATTCAGAACTCTACCTGTGAGGGGCTCAGCGGCAGTCCCCGCTGCTGCATCCCACCAGGAGAACTTCGGCGAGAACATAAATGGGTCGAAAGCAGAGAGAGATCAAGAGTTAGTGGTTGATTGAAATCTGAAACTGGAAGTAAATAGAATCAGGTTCCAAACCAAAATCAAATCAAACTTGAGATGTATAGTTTCAGAGATTAAAATGAAATTAAAGCAAGTAAAGATAGAGAGAAAAAGGGGACTTGGCATTACCTGTGAAAATGCGACGGCAGGGAACAGATGGGGGAAACTGCTGCTGCTCTCCGGCAAGCTTCTCGTCAGACAGCCGTTTAGTGGAGAGATAGACTAAAAGAGACAGAAAATTTGTTAGAGAGTTAGAAAACTTGAAGAAATTGTAAGGGAAATAACTAATAATGAAACTAGAAGATTAAGAGAAAGAAAAAGGAGATAAACTTACCTAGGAGGTCGACGACAATTGGCGATGAAGTCCGGCGAGATTCTGCCGTCCGGAGAAGAGAGCAGCGACAGAGAGGAGAGAGACCGAGAGCTGGGAGATGGAGAGGGAGTGGCTGGTTTCTATGGGCTAGGGTTGATCAAACGGGCCGGGTCAATTAAATCTAATGGGCTGAGTCTAGATTGTCTAATGGGCCAAGAATAAATTAATTTAGTTCAATTTGGGCTGAATTAAAATAAATCAAGTGGGCCGGGTCAAATGTATCTTACGGGCCGAAAATTTATTTAGCAAATGATGATAAATTGGGCTTGTATTTAAAATTGAATGGGCCTAATTAATTATGTTAGAATGGGCCAGATTAAGTATTTAGAATGGATTAAATTAATCTCCTAAGAATGGATTAAAATTTAATCTTTGGATAAAATGGTTTGGATATTAATAGTTAGATTAAATCCAATAATTAGATCAATTAAGTTATGAAATTAATAGTAATATTTCAATGAATATTTAATTCTTAAATAGTATTAATTAAATTAATACTATCCAATAGAGACTTAATTTAGCATTCTAGTTTAGAATTAAATTATTTCAAGAAAATTATCTTGAATAATTATAGTACCCATTATTAAATTAATTGGGTAAAACAAATAAAATATAGGGGATGAATAAATCAAAGGATGATTTAAAGTACTATGAAAATAGTTATAGAAAATTTTTAAGTACTCGAATATTAGTCGAGTAAAAAGATTAGAATAGTTAATGAAATAATAGAATATTATTTCATTTTATTTAGATGAAATAAATTATATACTCACGATGAGTATCTTCCTCTTAATTACGATTAAGGTTACGGAAGAAGGAAATACTAAATGAGAAAGAATTGAGATCCTATCGAAGGAAGCTATTCAGGTAGGCTTTCTTATACTAAAAGAAAATATGCGTGTTTATCCGCATTTATGTTATTTCTGTTCAAATAGCTTTTGAATTGAAATTGTTATTTCAAGTATTGTCTTGCCATAAATGTTTTATGTTTTGTATGATACATATCTGCTATGATTATGAAATCGAATTCGGGTTCCAGTGGGTAAGCATCCCCACTCGAACTAGTGTACACAAGGACCGTGAGTCATCTTAGCGGGTTGGCCGGTCAAGGTGTCCGTGGAAGGTGGCCACCTTCCCGGCACACGGAAATTACAGATATGATTGATTACTAAAGAACTTAGACTGGCCAGTCAAACTTTTAGATCCCACAAAAGAATTTAGTGAACATAGGTTTCTTTCAGACAAAATCCCTATGTTTCACTGTGATATGGCAATGACAATTATATATCACTACTAGAAAAACGCTCATACATGACACATCATAGATGACATTTTGAGAAAAAAATGTCATCTATGATGTGTCATGAAAAATATAGATGACATTTTGTTAAATAATGTCATGGTATAGTGTCATCTTTGGGAGCTTAGATGACAATATCATTGAAGTGTGATGTATATGGTGTCATCTATAGAAAATTAACATAGAAAATTCTCAAATTGAACTAAACCCTTGTTTCCACCCCTTCACTATCGCTCCCCTAATTCTGCCTCACCCTTCACCCTTGTTCCCCTTCACCGTCAGTTCCCCTTCAATCGCGATTTGGCCGGAATAGCTACAGGTTTCCTGCCCAAAATCGAAGCACTAACTTCTCTTTCCTTAAAATTTTCATTTCTCCCGTGAGAACTTCAAATATCGGCTAGGTTCCAACGGGAGATTACTATATTCCCATCTAATCGAGCAAAGAAGCATGGTTTAGGCAAAAGCCCCAATTTTTTTTTCAAGCCTAAATCTCTCTCTCTTGGTCACTACATGGCCGACCTCCACGTTGCTCTGCCTTCTCGCCGTCGTGGAAGATGCATCCCGAGCATCGTTTTTCATTGCTCTGCCTCCACTCGCCACCGTCTAGAGAGGTCAGAGGTTCGGCCTCTGCTACCACCGTGTCGCCACTGCCAAGCAGCCTTGTCGCCTCGTCGTCGCCTTCAGCAAGGCCAGTGTCCGTTGCTCAGCCGGACAACAGGTACTTCTCTTCTTCTTCTTCTTCTTCTTCTTCTTCTTCTTTTCTCAATTAAAAGCTAGTGAAAATTATAATTTTGGCATGGTTTATTGTTCATGAGATCATTTGATTATGAAATCAATCCATGTTCTAAATCAAAATTTGTTACACAAACCTATGTTTAGATTTTAGTTTCTGGATTGGTTCTACTGTATTATCAAGCATGCTATGTTCTATGATTCAAGACTTAAACAAAATAAATAGATTTCTGGCTGTAAAACAAAACTGAAGAAAGAAATAAAAGATTAAATTTCAATTTCAAAACTACCTGTTGTTTGATATGGTAAAATAAATGAGACGATGAATGGGTTGAGCTGTTGCTGACTTGATATTGTCCTTCCTCTTCATTACTATCTTTGTTTCACCTGTTTCACCTGTTTCCTCTATCACGAGAGAAGTGTTGGAAACAACATATGATGATCAGAGTCTCAACATTGATAAAGCCCCATCAGCTCTTTATCCAGGTACTCGTTAATTTCATACTTCATTGGCATTTTTTGCGGGTGTACTGTAGTTTTTGGTGTGTGAGGGTACTGCATCTTGATGACGAATTATGCCTTGTGCCGTTGATCTTTTCTTCATTTATTTGGATTGTAGCTATCTAAGATTGCTTGAAAATGCATTCTGGAATGTGTTTTTGTTTGCCGTTTTTATTATCCATTCAATCATAATAAGGCAAATATAACATAAAATGCCCTTTACACGCTTATTTTAGTTCACATAGCATTTGTGGCAAAACATTACATCAATTTTATACCGAGTTAAAGTACCTGCATAGTTGCATTTCATTGAATCATTTTGGACACATTTGGGGTTCAATCTGTAGCATCCATATGAACTGAGCACAGATATAAATTTTTATGGGAAAAGGGGTGGGATGGGCATATGTTTAATAACTAGAGAGAGCAAGTGAACCATATAAGGAGTAACTGTTCTTGTGATTTATCCTCGCTTTGTTGCAGACTTGTTAGCATTCAGAAAATGATCAGTCAGTTAGGGTACCACATCTGCATTTTGTTGCAAGCTTGTTAGTCATTTCCATGAATCTTATGCACAATTATCATGATTATTTATTTATTTTGCATTTAATGCACATCTCTTACTTCATGCCTTTTAATTGTCTCTACTTTATGCTTTAATATATTACAGGTTGTCTCAACTTTGCATCAAAATATTGAGGTATGCAATAGAAATTAACTGATTGGCCTTTCCCTTGCTCAGTACCTGACTTGGGTCTGGTTCAAAGCTTGGCTTCTTGTTTATTTGTTATTACCTATTAAAGTTTGAATTATTTTAATGATAGAAAATTGGAATAATTGATGGGTGTGTTCAACGGATATGTCTTGCTGAATACCGTTGGTTTCACACAAACATGCTTTTGATATGTATAAATTAATGGTATTTGTATATAACTATATGAACTGATTCATCAACAGTGGTATCTGCCTTATTTTAACTACTCTTAAATAGTTTACAGCCTTTTTCTGTACATTTTGGGTTTTATCCGTTGTCCACGTTTTCTGGGGTTAATGTGTGTATATTCTTTGCTTGACAAGTTTGTTCCCTCTTATTAATATGGATTTTAAAGAGAACATATTGTCTTAGTAATCATGTTCTTTAATCCGATATACTTTATTTGTTATACTTATTTGGTGAGTTACTTACAATTCCATTGTTCCTATTTTGTTGAAGTAAAATTTATGGTATGGGACTGACGAACTGTAATTTTATAATAATGGACAATTGGACATATTCCTAATTTCCTTGCCCAGTAAATAAATTGCTCTGTATATTCCTAATGCAGGAGTAATATTTAGTTAGCTATATCAACTTCTTTATATTTTAACACTGTTTTCCAAGAGAGGCATGTCTTTTGGCTAATTTTAAATAAATGATCAATTCTTAATCCTGCAGGAAGGATTTGAGTCGATATTTCTCGAGACACAGGTATTCCAAATCATATTTATGTTTGAGATTTAATTTTACATGGTTCTCCCAGAACTTCTTATCTTTTCTTCTATAGGCAGGAACAATTCTTGATACTGTAGAAGCACTAGTGGAAGAACAAACTCCGGATCCTCTACATTCCAAGAAGTACGGCTCTATAAATCACTTAATTAACTTTGTAACTAACAACCTTTTCATACAAAGTAGTTACTAATTCGTATGGCTATATATGAATGTGATTAAGTAGTTCTGTACTGTAGAATACGGGGCTGAAATTGTCACAATTTTGCCATGTTCATGTAAGCTGTTATTTGCACTTCTTGTACTGCACTGCGCAACATGATTTTTTCTAAATTTTATTTATGATGGTACATCTAGGTTGCAAATATACTCAATATCCATGATGTTCCAAATATTTGGCACATACCTCTACTGCTTCAGGTGAGTAATTCTTATCTATAAATTTGTGAATTCCAAGTCTTTGTACTCAGGTTTTGATTTTGTTCAATTTGACTTATTGAACAGGTACCATAACTCAGAGCACATTGATGAAAGGCATAGGCACAGATACGAGGTCAATTGATTATAATAGAGTGGGTAAGCTTATCTTAAACATTCAAACTCATCATTTTTATGACTACTTACAGGTGAACCCAGAAATGGTCAGTACCTTGGAAAAATCTGGCCTAAAATTTGTTGGGAAGGATGAAACTGGAAAAAGGATGGAGGTTGGTTCCGTGTCTGCCTCTAAATAATTCTTGAACAATTGTAGTTATCTTAATTTGTTTTATTCATAGCTTGATGTTTTCATCTCATACATTTATTCACTATAACATATCTTTGAATCCGTCCTCTTTCTTAGATTTTGGAGCTCAAAGGTCATCTCTTCTATGTTGGAGCTCAGTTCCATCTAGAATTCAAGTCAGGCCCCGGGAGGCCCTCCCCCCTCTTCTTAGGTCGAGTTGCAAATCTTATGACGCTCTCTATTATGATTATCAATGTTGGGATTCTTTTAACTAGTTGGACATGGTGATTCAAACTTCTACTTCTTTGGGTCCGTGTACTAGTTTAAGTTACATTAGTTAAGGTGGATTAAAATATTAACCCAACCTTTTTTGTATTTTGTCATTTTTATTTTCATTTCCGTGTACGAAATTGAATATTAGACAATTAATGCATATAAATATTTTTAGTGCGTGTATGAATTCTATATTTGACATTGTTTTATTTTGTAAAATATATTGATGAAACCAAAATTATTAAATACAGGTTAATTAATGAAAAAATACAAAAATGGTTAAATTTATCAGATTATAAATGACATTTTTTTTAATATAAATGACATTTTTTTTAATATAGATGACATTAAATTACTGTCATCTTTTGAATTATAGATGACATTCTAAAAAAGTCATGAATTTCACCTAAATGTGTCAACTTCTCGCTTATAAATGACATTTTTTTATATAGATGACATTATATTGTGTCATGTATTATGAAATAGATGACATTATTTTAGTGTCATCTATGAGCGAATAATGTCATCTATGAGCGCATAGATGACATTATTTCAGTGTCATCTATGAGCGAGGAATAGATGAGCCTACCATATTTGACATTCTTTTACCCTCATACATGACATTAAATTAATGTCATGTATGAGCGTTTTTCTAGTAGTGTCTCTTCATCCCATTTAATTAGATTCATTTTCTTATTGTGTTGTCCCACTTAATTAGAATACATTGTTCTTGTTTAGCAAGTTTTAAAGTACAAAATTCTCTCCTCAAAAGTTATTGTAACTAAATATTAATATACGTGCCAAAAACAAATGAGTCTAACTAAGTGAAATGAATGAAATAATTTTTATGATGTTTCTGGTAAGAAAAATTGACATTAATATTACAATATTATAATAATTATATATCATTCTATTTTCATAATACTAATTAATTAATTGATAAAATTTTATAATAATTTTATTAATTGATTAAATTTTACAATTATTAAAGTTTCTTTTTAAAATTGTGGATATTATGAATGTATTTATTTGTTCATGGCAACTGTACCCTAGAGATAGATAGCAATTATTGTTTGTCGTACGTAATAATAGTTTACTATAGACTTGTTTATTTATTTATTTAAATATGATAAGACTATGAAGGACAAATGAGTAAAGCAGCTAGGTAACGGTGTACTAGTAGTCTAGTATTATTATATGGCGTATATTTCCGTTTGACAAAGTTAAATATTAACTTCAAATTGATGATTCGCTTTGAGAAGTGAAGGTTGACAAGGTCCAGCTCTAACAATCCGTGACTGCAAATTTGTACTTAAATAAATAGCTTTCAAAAAATAAATTAGAACATAATCAAGTCCTAATTAATCGTTGGTTTATGATCCATAATGAAATATAGCAAAAAAAGGAATTAAATTAATACTAGTATAATTTATGTAGAACAATATTATTCCTCTATTTGTGCCAACACTATTTAACATTATCGTAAATGATATGACAATGTGATGCAATGTTACATAAGTATACAAATTATTATGTTTTTATAATTTTATATAAAATAAATATTAAATTATACCTTAATCTACAACAAAAAAGTGTGACTGACAATGAATATTTTTGTCGCTAAAAACAAAATTCCTTTGCCGAATCAGTTCAGCATAAGGATTGTCAACTCTAGAAATGGATGATGGAATCCGAACTGTAGTCATTGGTAGAAAAGGAAGTATACGAGCTAGTTGACCTGCCCGATGATTGCAAAGTCATTAGGAGTAAATAGGTCTTCAAGCGGAAACGAGGACCAAGCTGAAACGTTTTAGTCTTCAAAGACTAGTGGCTAAAGGTTACACTAAAAAAGAGAACATCGATTACGATGAGACCTTTTTGCTTGTGGCTATGCTTAAGTCGATACGTATAATCTTGTCGACTGACGCTCATATGGATTGAGAATATGACAAATGGATGTCAAGTCATTTTTCTTTAACGGAAGTCTGGAGAAAAACATCTATATGCAACAACCTGAATGCTACGAAATTCAAGGAAAGTAACACCTGGTGTGGAAGATTAGGAAGTCCATCTATCGACTTAAGAAAGCCTCACGGTCATGGAACCTTTGCTTCGACTAGGTTATCAAATCCAATTAATTGTACAAGAATTGTGTGGGGAAGGCGATTATATTCTTTGTGATATACGTAGACAACATCCAGTTGATCGGAAGTGTCAAAAAGGTGTTATCGGACGTTAGGGGCATACTTTTCTAGTCAATTCGATATGAATGATATGAGAGAAGCGGGACACATTCTTGGGATCAAGGTCATCCGACACTAGAAGAAGATAATGTTATGCCTATCTCAGGAACCCTATATCAAGACGGTATTTAAGCACTTTAGCATGGACCATGCATGACTCTAAGAAGAGATTCTTATCATTCAGGCATGGTGTCACCCTATTCTTCGGAAGTCAATATTCTCGTGAATGTTATAATGTGCACTAGAGCGGATATGTGCTTTGTCGTAGGCATGGGTAAGTGTTCAAACTTCGTAATTAATCAAGTATATTTCCCTTTATCTTAACTATGTTATTTCATTAAATTATGCATAGGTAAGTGTTTAGACTAGGCTTGGGTGCAATAGATTAAGTTGAGCTTGGTGTCTTGAGAGGTCTAAACGAGTCTATAGTTGTGTTTGCGTGTTCCCAAACCACTAGGTCGAATTCTATATAACTTTATAATAGATTTGGTTCTAATACGACCGGTAGTATCTTGGGCAAGATATGTTGCAACAAAAAATTGGAAACTCTGTGGTGGGGTGTCCCTCCAACTCAGTTAGTGTAACTAGTGTGGGTGATTATGGGTCAAATTTTCTTTGGTGATGCACCTGAAAAGCATGGGGTGCCAATCGAGCATGCGTTTATTTCTAGTTGAGTATGCTAAAGTAGATTTTGCTTGGCGAAATTGGGAAATAAGGGTTAAGAATAGGAAAAATCTTATGTTCTAAATCGAATGAGTATTCTTGATGGGGCTAAGGAGCACGTGATGAGTAAAAAAAAGGAGAAAACCTAGTTGATAGCTATATTTAACCATCACTGTGCATATATAAGAAAAACTTTTGTACCGATGATCAATGCACAATTCAACACTTAATGAATTAATCACATGTCATGTTGTTTTCTCTTTTGGTTACTTTCTGTATTTCCTTTTTAGTTATTTTATTTAAAACTCTAAAGTGACATCGAGAGAGAACTTCACAAACTTCATGCGGGATCGGTCATGTGCTTACCACTAGCAAAACTTAGTGCAAAGGATAGGAGAATTTTAAATTTATTTTGACTACGTGATAACGACTGAGCCCCTCCAGTAGGGTTCTTCGCACTATGTAGTTCAACTTTTCCATCATCGAGTCCCCACAATTCTTGGGTTCAGGCCATTTTCACTTCCCTCTTTTTGGGATTGTAATTGTGTTTACTTTCCCCCTCGTTCTTCAACTCTAATATTGCAAGCACATGCTCCAGTTGACTCAGTGATTTATCCTTTTGATTTTGCTACGCGAGTTCGCCAAACTATGCTTGATAACTGTCGCACTTTGGTCTTTATTCACTTCATCAAGACCTCCAAGTTCTTCAATCATAGATTACTGTATGAAGGCTTGGAGGGTCTCTTCAACAGATGGTTGTTGGGGTCTCGGAGCTTGCTATTGCAGCAGTGGTGGCAGATACTATTGAAACTTATTTGTTGCTTGATTGAATTGTTGTTATTTTCTTTGCTATTGATTTTACCTCAACAAGAAGTTTGGATGGACATGATACCCTAGATTATAAGTCTTGGACTATGGATCAAAATTCAGCCACATCTGGAATCAATTGAGTTCATTCGCTTTCTCTTTGACTTCAGCCCTTGTTTCCATTATTTTCGAACACATGTGCACCCCATGAACATAATTTTAGCATATGACACATGTTTCGAGCACCATAACTTGACGGGAGAGTTTATATGATGTCCGGATTTGCTCCAATTATGTTGACAGTTTGATTAGTTGTTGGTTTAGATATGCAATTGCATTCACTTTGTTATCGTTCTCTTCAGTTGTGACGTATTAGTCATTAATTATAAAATTTCATTCAACGTATATGCGGTGTGTCCACCCATGTCTCCTCCGATTTCTTTGTCAACTATATAACAAAAATTATGGGTAAGATTCTAAAAGAATAATTGGTTAAAGAGCTTAGTTGAGATGTTATGGTGGGGACATTGCATCTGAAGCTCCTTGAATCGCTCCAATGCCTTATGAAAGGACTCGTCATCCTCTTTGATGAAGTTTACTATGTGGGAACTAATGCCCTCTCTCTTGTGATTGAGATACCACTTCGCCGTCAATATCTCAAACCCGACATTCCAGTTCACAAGTGAAATAATAATTAATGCCATGAACCACGTCATGGCCCAATCATTTAGAGTGTAAGGGAAACACCTCATCTTAAGTTGATTTTCATTCAACACGTTCAACATAAATATTTGGATAACCGAATAGAAATCACAGATGACGTTGAACACGTCCTCGTTTGATAGTCCATATGACACTTAAATTTGATTAATATGTAAATTCTTGAGCTCATAATTTCTGGTTGCCTTCCCTAAGATGATGGGAGAAGAAACTTCTATTACCACTGACTAGTTAAGCCAAATCTCTCATATGTTGGGGACACTAAGCCATTTCTACACTGGTTCTGCCTCCTCAAGTTGTACGGATTCCTTCTCGAACTCGGGATAATCAGGATGACATCTTACATCACTTGCTTCAATTGATGTGCTATTATGTCCTCCTCCAGTGTGTCCGCTTTCCTCATAGTAAATAAGTGTCGGATTGTCAAGTCTTGGTACCAGATCATTCTTCAAATTTCTACGACCTAACATACACAAACACTAAAATATGCAAATCAAACACACATGAGAGTTGCTGAAAAAGCATAAAAAATCCAAACAAATTAAATTAAATAAACTCTTTAATATGCCTAACCAGTTAATTAATAATTTTCGTACTCATAATTAACCCACAAGACCTCTTGTATTTCGAGTCATGCAACCGATAACTTTCACGATCAAACAAGAACAACTAATACAGAGAAATGAATGAGTCAACAATTCATACGTTTGCAACTAAACTGATTTTAGTTAAACCATGATCCATAATAGAAATATTTCTCAACTTGTTACATTATAACGCAAATAATAACATGTTGTTATTTGAATTTAAGTAACCAATTTAACTAAACAAGCATGCAATTATTATTAAAATTGAGTTAGAAGATTCAAGAAACCTAAAACCTAGATAAGACAAATAGCCACTCATCTTCATATAAACAATGAAACATAAGATTAAGAACACTAGATAGATGAAAAATGAAGTCTTTTGATTAATTGTTTACGAATTTGGGTACCAACATATGAATATTGAACGAAAATATGAAGAAGATATAAAAATGTTTGAACAATTATAGGGAACTAGATCTATATAAAGAAAGATAAGTAGGCTTCCAAACTAGGTAAATCGTTAAAATATCCGGAATCATAATGTAATATCCCGTTATTCTACTAGTAGTTATCATATACTGAAAATCGGGATAAGAAAATTTCGTAATAAAAGTTTAAAATATCGATTAGCTAATCGATATTAGTAGCTATTATTCGTGCACATTATAATTATTAGAGTAATGATAGATAGTATATGAGCTCGTTTAGTTAATGAGGTTATTAAAAAGACGAAATTAAATAATTTCTTGCGTTGTATACTTGGTTTTAGTTCGATATGGTAATTAGAAGCTTGGTTCAATTCAAGACTAAGGTTTTAAGAATTATTTATAATTAGATGAGTGATTAGTTAATTGAAATTATTGCAAAGTATAGATTAATGCTGAAAGAAGTGTTGTTCATTGATGATTTGATAATTATATACTTGAGATGTATACAATTAGACAATAGTATACTAACTATTGATAATATGTAGAATGATTGTTAATTGCATTAATAAAATTTAGATGTAGTATCTCTTATGTAGAAAGCAGTATGTATGTATGTAGAAGATAATTATTTGATTGCATAATATAGTAAGTAATTAATAAATAAAACACACACATATGTGTATGAGAGTACAGTATTATACAGCTCTATATATATATAAATACACATATAGTAAGTTAGCAGAAAAGGAAGAAAGTCTGTCAGAAAAAAAAAAAAAGAAAGCACAATCTGCCAAATTAGATTTTCACAAGATATTGCAAATTTGAATAGTAAAATACAATAAGAAATAAGTAAACAAACTAGTAAACTAATAGGCATGCAGCCCAATGTATATATACATACGCAAACATAATTGTGCAGCATGAGAAAAGGGGAACAAATATGCCGTTTGCAGATTGCATTCACATTCAAAATCAGTATGAAAGCAATAAAGGAAAGGGGTGTCTTCTCGGGGGAAGACTGCTGCTTGCACCCTTCCTACTTCTCCATCTCTACACCTACATATAAAAGCAAGATATGTGATAAATAGCTATCCCAAAAGTCAAAGTTTCGATGTAGACTCATGCTATAATGATATAGATATAAGAAATAAGATAAGACATACAAGAAAACACTCAAGTGTCTAAGAAAAAAAAAATCTATACCAACAGCTCTCAACATACGTATACCGATAGAACCACATTTCTAAACTTAGCAAATTGGTTTCCACCCACACTTAGAAGTCTGCAAGCGATTTGGAGAAGTTTTCATCCACACAAGAAGCCATCCCAACTCAGAATTTTAAGGAATCATTGAGGTAAACTAAGATCTCAACTTTCAGTTTTAATACGCTATTATTAAGGTTTAAATCTTCTGTAGAACTAAGACATGTTTAGAAACTATAAACTGAAAATAAAATAATGAGAAACTCTTCCTCAAACCTTAAATTTTAGAACTCCAGTATACAAATTCATGCTTTAAGATTTACCTTATAAACTTAGTTCAAAACATTTACATATTCATATTTCAGATTTGCCGAACATAAGATAACAACTATATACATCCAGATTTCAGAACACACAAATATATATATTCTGGTTCAGAACATAAGACCTTTACATACTTTCAGATTTAGAATAGAGATATATATATCCACTTCAGAACATAGAACTATGCTTAGGAATTCAGACTTTAGAATATAGATCTAAACAGGTGCTTCAGAATTTTAGTACACAGCCTATGCTTACTATCAACTTCAGAACATAGATTTATATTTATATCCTCTTTATATTTTTTTCAGAAGCATAGTTATATATATATATATTTCAGAATGTCAAAACACAGGATTTATAATTAGACTTTCAGATTCAAAACATAGTAATAAGAACATAGATACACATTTCAGAATTTAGAACTTATGCATATTCTGATTTTCAAAACATAGAGCTATCTATATACAATGTTTCAGAATTTCAGAACATAGCATCCATGACTAGAAATTCAGATTTGAACACTTCCTACTCCATAACTTACTCCCATACGAATTTTAGAACCATTTTTGAGACAAAAAGAAGCCTTTCAAAAAGTTGAAATACAAGAAAGGAAATAAAAGTTTGGGTTCTTCCTGTAAGAGGCTCGGTGGCAATACAAGGGAGCTTCGATGAAGTTCCTCTGTTTAGAAGAGCCTGTAGAAAATTTCAGAAAACAATTAAAATTAAACATGCAGTAATGAAAGGTTAAAAATGTAGATAAAAGAATAGAAAGAAGAGAGATTCAGAACTCTACCTGTGAGGGGCTCAGCGGCAGTCCCCGCTGCTGCATCCCACCAGGAGAACTTCGGCGAGAACATAAATGGGTCGAAAGCAGAGAGAGATCAAGAGTTAGTGGTTGATTGAAATCTGAAACTGGAAGTAAATAGAATCAGGTTCCAAACCAAAATCAAATCAAACTTGAGATGTATAGTTTCAGAGATTAAAATGAAATTAAAGCAAGTAAAGATAGAGAGAAAAAGGGGACTTGGCATTACCTGTGAAAATGCGACGGCAGGGAACAGATGGGGGAAACTGCTGCTGCTCTCCGGCAAGCTTCTCGTCAGACAGCCGTTTAGTGGAGAGATAGACTAAAAGAGACAGAAAATTTGTTAGAGAGTTAGAAAACTTGAAGAAATTGTAAGGGAAATAACTAATAATGAAACTAGAAGATTAAGAGAAAGAAAAAGGAGATAAACTTACCTAGGAGGTCGACGACAATTGGCGATGAAGTCCGGCGAGATTCTGCCGTCCGGAGAAGAGAGCAGCGACAGAGAGGAGAGAGACCGAGAGCTGGGAGATGGAGAGGGAGTGGCTGGTTTCTATGGGCTAGGGTTGATCAAACGGGCCGGGTCAATTAAATCTAATGGGCTGAGTCTAGATTGTCTAATGGGCCAAGAATAAATTAATTTAGTTCAATTTGGGCTGAATTAAAATAAATCAAGTGGGCCGGGTCAAATGTATCTTACGGGCCGAAAATTTATTTAGCAAATGATGATAAATTGGGCTTGTATTTAAAATTGAATGGGCCTAATTAATTATGTTAGAATGGGCCAGATTAAGTATTTAGAATGGATTAAATTAATCTCCTAAGAATGGATTAAAATTTAATCTTTGGATAAAATGGTTTGGATATTAATAGTTAGATTAAATCCAATAATTAGATCAATTAAGTTATGAAATTAATAGTAATATTTCAATGAATATTTAATTCTTAAATAGTATTAATTAAATTAATACTATCCAATAGAGACTTAATTTAGCATTCTAGTTTAGAATTAAATTATTTCAAGAAAATTATCTTGAATAATTATAGTACCCATTATTAAATTAATTGGGTAAAACAAATAAAATATAGGGGATGAATAAATCAAAGGATGATTTAAAGTACTATGAAAATAGTTATAGAAAATTTTTAAGTACTCGAATATTAGTCGAGTAAAAAGATTAGAATAGTTAATGAAATAATAGAATATTATTTCATTTTATTTAGATGAAATAAATTATATACTCACGATGAGTATCTTCCTCTTAATTACGATTAAGGTTACGGAAGAAGGAAATACTAAATGAGAAAGAATTGAGATCCTATCGAAGGAAGCTATTCAGGTAGGCTTTCTTATACTAAAAGAAAATATGCGTGTTTATCCGCATTTATGTTATTTCTGTTCAAATAGCTTTTGAATTGAAATTGTTATTTCAAGTATTGTCTTGCCATAAATGTTTTATGTTTTGTATGATACATATCTGCTATGATTATGAAATCGAATTCGGGTTCCAGTGGGTAAGCATCCCCACTCGAACTAGTGTACACAAGGACCGTGAGTCATCTTAGCGGGTTGGCCGGTCAAGGTGTCCGTGGAAGGTGGCCACCTTCCCGGCACACGGAAATTACAGATATGATTGATTACTAAAGAACTTAGACTGGCCAGTCAAACTTTTAGATCCCACAAAAGAATTTAGTGAACATAGGTTTCTTTCAGACAAAATCCCTATGTTTCACTGTGATATGGCAATGACAATTATATATCACTACTAGAAAAACGCTCATACATGACACATCATAGATGACATTTTGAGAAAAAAATGTCATCTATGATGTGTCATGAAAAATATAGATGACATTTTGTTAAATAATGTCATGGTATAGTGTCATCTTTGGGAGCTTAGATGACAATATCATTGAAGTGTGATGTATATGGTGTCATCTATAGAAAATTAACATAGAAAATTCTCAAATTGAACTAAACCCTTGTTTCCACCCCTTCACTATCGCTCCCCTAATTCTGCCTCACCCTTCACCCTTGTTCCCCTTCACCGTCAGTTCCCCTTCAATCGCGATTTGGCCGGAATAGCTACAGGTTTCCTGCCCAAAATCGAAGCACTAACTTCTCTTTCCTTAAAATTTTCATTTCTCCCGTGAGAACTTCAAATATCGGCTAGGTTCCAACGGGAGATTACTATATTCCCATCTAATCGAGCAAAGAAGCATGGTTTAGGCAAAAGCCCCAATTTTTTTTTCAAGCCTAAATCTCTCTCTCTTGGTCACTACATGGCCGACCTCCACGTTGCTCTGCCTTCTCGCCGTCGTGGAAGATGCATCCCGAGCATCGTTTTTCATTGCTCTGCCTCCACTCGCCACCGTCTAGAGAGGTCAGAGGTTCGGCCTCTGCTACCACCGTGTCGCCACTGCCAAGCAGCCTTGTCGCCTCGTCGTCGCCTTCAGCAAGGCCAGTGTCCGTTGCTCAGCCGGACAACAGGTACTTCTCTTCTTCTTCTTCTT
>JAPKLX010002885.1:0-11830 GCA_026898415.1 Leonotis leonurus
TCCAGATTTGCAACTATGCAAATCTTTGTAAAAGAAAGCAATTGGCAGATTGTGTTCTTTTTTTCCTTTTTCTCTTCTGACAACTTATTGCAGGCTTGTATTTTTATATACATAGGGCTGTATCATACTTTGTATTATTGAATTTGTAGTGGCTGTATCATTTTTCTCTTCTTGTATGCGTGTGTGTATTTATTTATTACTTATGTTTTATTTTATGCAAATAACTAATCAGTATCAACATACCTACTGCTTTATTCACATATTAGATACTATAATTTAATCATATTTAGTATCTAAGATGCTATTGAATAATTATATCCAAACTTTTATATGATATATATGTATATATATCATTGTATAATCATCTTTTCAAACATTAATATTTTCTTTGTAGTATGTTAAATTAATTTATCAATTGTCTAAATAAATCAATAATACCTTCCATGTATCATCACTTTATCAATACAAGTAATATACATCTATATAGTATATCAACATACTACTATTTTGGTATAACGTATTTTAGGTGAATAACTAGTGTCTCATTAAGGTATCAATATTCTTAAAGCTTTAGTCTTGAATTGAAATAGCTTTTAATTACTATATCGAACTAAAACCAATTATGTAACTCAATAATTAATTGGTTTCATCTTTTGAATAATCTTATTTATTCAAGACTAACTCACATAATATCTATCATTTCCTATAATTATAATGTACACGAATAATAGCTACTAATATCGATTAGCTAATCGATATTTTAAACTTTTATTACGAAATTTTCTTATCCCGATTTTCATTACATAATAACTACTAGTAGAATAGCGGGATATTACATTCTCCCCCTCTAAATAAAAATTTCGTCCCGAAATTTGTACGTTCTAATTAAATAACTCGGGATATTTCTCTTTCATCTTATCTTCAAGTTCCCAAGTAGCTTCTTCTTGTCCATGATGTTTCCACAACACTTTAACCAACTTGATTGACTTATTTCTAAGTTCTTGTACTTTCTGATCTAATATAGCTTCAGGTTTTTCTTCATAGGTCAAGTCGGGTTTCAAAATCATCTCTTCTTGATGAATAACGTGTTTTGGGTCAAACACGTATTTTCTATGTTGTGACACATGAAAAACGTTGTGAACGTTTCCAAAACTCGGTGGAAATGCTACTCTATACGCTACTCGACCTATTCTTTCCAGAATTTCGTATGGTCCAATAAAATGGGGTCTCAGTTTTCCTTTAACACCAAATCTGATTATTCCTTTAGAAGGGGATACTTTTAAGAAAACCTTATGTAATACCCCGATAATTAAAAACCCGAATAAAAGAAAAATTTATGAATAAACGAGGGATTCAAGATCCGCTGAAAGTTTAAAGACTCGTATTAAAGAATAGAACTCCTAATGTGAGTTAAAAGTCATTTCAGAAATTTCTGAGATCGAGAAAGAAACCGAGAAAATTCGGTTTGACGTTTATCGTCATAATTTAAGTTCGAGAACTCGTATCGAAGCAGCGTCTGCTTTTCCATTAACTTATTTAACGATACGGAGATAAGGTGAAAAGTTAATAATTCCGACTTTCGGAAGAATGATGTATTTATCGAGAAATCACTATTCATCATTTTGAACGAGACGAGATAATTTTATTATCTTTTAAAGTTAAGTCTGGAATATTTTTCTAAGAGAGCCGTGATTTTCCGGAATGTTTCCGAGAACATTATTTTATCGAGAAGTCGAGAACCCGGACTATTAGTACGTTATTATATCGGGTTTAATTAAAGTAACCAACTTTTAGTCCTAACCTATTATTTTCCTTGGTCCACAATGAACCACATCATCTCCTTCCTTCTTTCTTCTTTCTTTCTTCTTCTTCTCCTTCTTTATTCTTTCACGTGAGAGAGAGAGAGAGAAGTCTCCATTTTTGGAGAGCAAGAGCTTGTCGATTCAAGGTGCAAACGAGCTCCAATTCACGATCCGACTTCGGATACGAATAGGTAACACCTTAAACTTCAATTCTACGATTTAAAATTTAGAATTCCTTATTCTTTTTCCCTAGCCAATTTTCGAGATTATTGTCTAGTTACAAGGGTAGGAAGACTCGATTTTATGTTGTGTAGCATTATTATTGTTCGTATGACGTTAGAGAACATAGAAACGAAAGAAAATTCAAGAATCGAGGAAAATTAGGCAAAAACGTGACTGTATTGCTCGAATTATTTCATATTTTTCGGTTGCGATTTTGAAGATGGTTTCTTCATAAAAGTTGTCCCTTTAGGTGTCTATAATGTTCCTGTGAAATTTCAGATTTATCGGAGTACTTTTGAATGCCCAAACATTGAACGAACCTAGACTGTGCAGTGAAAAACGAAATGAAATCAAAATGTTTGAAATGTTGAAATGTTTGAAATGTTGATTTGTTGTTGTTGTTATGATTTGAGATTGAGTTGGGATAGGTCCGAGTGGAGGAAGGAAGTCCTCACTCGAGAGAGAGTTGAATGGGGCAATGTTGATATGTGTTAGATGGTTTACTCATTTTGGTTAAACGAGGGTTAAGCTTAAAGGAACGTAGAGGTCATGTCGAATTTTTTTTCGACCACGTTATATTCAAAATCTCATAATTCCCTCCTTGTTAGTACTCTTTATAAGACGTACGTTATAAGTAAATGAATTAAGGTTTTCCCAGAATCGTTTAAGCCGAAACTTAAGAGTCGAGGAACAGTGTTGAAAACCCTAAAAGCCTAAGAGTTGAAAAGTTAATGAATTCGAGCTAGGAGTAGAATAGAAGTTATTTTCTTTAAGACTCGAATCTTTTTATAAGTTAGCTTGTTACCTGAAGGTCAAGCGTGAGGAGGAGACTGATGAACGAGAATTTAAAGCAGTAGAAACTCAACCACTTGAAAATCAGGTGGATTTTACTACAAACTATAAATTTTGCTGTATTAAAGCATAATTATCAAAGTGCAAGTTGAATGAATGTGTTGTCATGCATAAAATGTTTTTATGGTTTTATGTGTAACTCCTATCTGTGTTGGCTTGCCAACGTATGTAATCGATCGGATCTTGAGCCATATGAGCGTACTGGCCAATGTTAGTGTACACAGAAGCCGTGGACTGTGAGCCCGTTGGGCCGGTTCCGATGAAGGGATGCGTTTGCGGAAGGTGGCCACCTTCCCCAGCGTAGTTACAGATATGGATAATACAGAAAGGAAAGAAAACGGTACCATACCAAGTTTATAAAAGGAAAAATAAATGTTTAGTATACACAAGTTATTTCACGGAAAACCCTTGTGTTATACTGTGATGCACGACAAAAAGATAATTATGACGGTTTTCTGCATAACCCACTGAGTATTCCAATACTCAGCCCTGCTTTTCCAAAAACTTGTAGGTTAGTATTTTAGTTCGTATAGCAATTATGTTTCTCTTTGACACTTCGTGGTGGTACCTGGAACTCGTTGGATCTTGGTTAAATAACTGAACTATTTTGCCTATTTAATTACATTGAAGTATTTTTACTCATGTAACTTCAAGTTTCGGTTCAGGTTTGGTTGTCTTCCAAAATTATTCCTTTTGTTCTAGTTGCTTTTATCACACCCCGCAGTCACGCCCCAATTGAACTATCCTTCGGGATTTGGGGGCGTGACAGAGTGGTATCAGAGCATGGTTTTCTTTCGCTCTGAATACTACGAGTTTAATTCAAGTAACAACACAGAGTGTTTCTTTCGCCCTGAGTACCAATGTTTAATTCCAGTAACACTATAGAAAGTATCAGAACACCAGTTTTTGTTCGTTCTTAGTACTAAGTTGATTCCAGAAATATCACAAGGTGAAATCTGAGCAAATTATTCGCTCTAAGATGTGTTTCCTTCAATGTGGTCTAATTTGAGTTATGAGACTAAGTACAGAGGTCTGACAGCAACTCTCAGCACGCCATGCCTCGCCCAAGAGAAAAGTAAGTGATTTCAAAGAGTTTAAGGAGATTGGTATTGTGATTGTGATTGTGATTGCACAAAGTTTAAAGAGAAGGTGTTTTCACAGAGTTCATGAGAAAGTGATTTTAAAGAGCATGAAAGTTATATTTTAACGAGCATGAGTTGAGATGTTGATTGCATTATTTTTAAGTGAATTTGTTGCAATATTATTATGACGAGGTTATGATAGACTTATGAACTTCATAACAAGAACATAGAAAGCTTTATGGATTCCCATTTACCCTACTGCTCAGAATATAGAAGAAGACCGAGTCATTTTGACGACAAAAAGAACAAGAATCTAGATATGCTTTAGATTCACGTTTACTTTAAGTTTAAGTATTCAAGAGCAAATGAATGAGTTTCAAACTCTTTTTTCAAGGATGACGCAAGCGAGAATGAGGTACAAGAAACAGAGGAACTGATATTGTTCTACGCGATAACTAGTAGTAAAGAAGCGATGAAGACGTTATGTCTTTTCACGCCATGAGCGTGTCAATATACAGCAAGGTATATATATTAAGTATGAACAACATAGAAACACCATGTCATGCCTCCGTTATGAAGTACTGAGTACCAGAAGAAGTATTAGCGTGCCACTTTCTTGCAGTAAATTAAAAGCACCGTCCTCTTGCTCGAATGTTATTCTCAAGTACTAACGCGGACTTTAGATCCGTTGTTTTTTTTGGGACTCTTAATGAGTTCTACTTTCATGAAAAGTGAAAGTGCGAGAGAGACGGAGAATAATAGATTTTGCTAGACTCACGAGTCTACGTAATGAGAACATAGCAAAGCTTTAAGAAATTCCAATTCCTAGATTTTCACGATTCGAGAAGAAAGCACGATGTTCAAAGGAACGAGAAGTGGAGGAATTAAGTATGTTGAACCCACAAGAAAGAAATGAAGAACCATGAGAGAAACGATAGAAAATGAGAATGAAGAAGATGAGAACGTTACGAAATAATCATCGTAATCAAGGCACGACGAATACCGTCATGCCTCATCGTGCCATGAGCACGTCAGTATGCACTAAAGCATGGATGTCAAGTGGAGGTAGCTTTGGAACACCATACCATGCCTCCGGGATGAAGCCACCCTAACTTCCCTAGATGAGGAAGTAAACAACAAGGACATTAGTCTATTTCTCCATGTCTAAATGGTGAAAAGAATTACAAGGATACCTGCAAGGCGGGCAGTAATGCATGTTACAAGTATAGATAATAAGGTCGCATTGTACGATACTGCCTAGGAGGGCAGTGAAATGTGTAGAATAGACAGAACCAAGGCCACTATGGGCAGAAACCGCAACCACTTAGAGCTCTACAAGGTTAGGAGCAACCTTTTCCCCGCCGTAACGACAACTGAATGCTCAGACGTTTACTATGAATCCGAGGCAGTACGAACAGAATAACAAGTACTTATAGTTATGGTTTGAAACTAGAACATCTCACTTAAGTATCCCGAATGCATGTTGTAATACTCTAGCAGTGAAACGTAAATGAATACGTCATGAGAAGAAAGTAATTACATTCCTGAAAGGAATCATGATCCGCTACTCGAGTATGTTCTAACCTAGTGTTAGAGATCGAAACGAATGAGTTCACAACGAATAATCGTAATGTGATGTAAATGTGGGATACCGATATAATTCTAGGAATGAATTGGTTAAACGAGAACTATGATGCGACTATCTAAAATGAGAGGAATTTTTTTTCAAAACCCTAGAAGGGAACCAACATTATTCCATGAAATCAAGATGGGCAGGGCAATACTCGTTATATCTGCCCTACAAGTTAAAAAGATAATGATGATAAATGATTGCCAAGTTTTTCTCGTTTAACTGTATGGGAAATATGTTTGGATAGAGCAATAGAAGATATACTCGTAGTACGAGATTTTCAGGAGATATTTCCTGAAGAACTACCGGGTCTATGACCGGACAGATAAGTAGAAATTTCGATCAATCTGGAAACCAGTGTTAGCTCCAGTATTGAAAGTTACGTACATGATGATACCCAAGGAGTTACAGGAACTGAAGATCCAACTTCAGAAATTATTGAACCTAAGTTTCCATCAAACCTAGCGTATTACCATGGGAAGCTCCGGGGTTGTTAGTGACGAAGAAGAATGGAACTTTGAGAATGTGCATAGATTAGTGTAAGTTGAACAAACTTACTATGAAGAATAAATATCGTTTTTCCAAGGATGAACGATCTGTGTGATCAGATTTAAGGAGCCAGATTTTTCTCAAAGATCGATTTAAGGTCTGAGTATAAGCAACTCAGAATTGACAAAAAGATGTGTTCACGACGGTTTTCCGAACCAAGTATGGTCATTACGAGTATGAAGTAATGCCGTTCGGATTGACTAATGCTCCGGTTGTATTCATGAACTTCATGAATCGAGTGATTAACCCTTACTTAGACAAGTTTGTCTAACTAGTTATGGATGATATTCTCATATATTCCAAGAGTGAAGAGGAATACTTGAGAATCGATTTAGAGGCTCTACGAGCAGAGAAGTGTTTGCCAAATTCAGCAAGTATGAATTTTGGTTGAAGGAAGTAATGTTCCTAGGACATATTGTGTCAGCTTAAGGAATCAAAGTGGATTCCGCAAAAGTGGAAGCATTACATGATTTGAAGTCGCCAACTAACCCTAATGAAATCGGAAGTTTCTTAGGTTTAACTAAGTATTACAGGAGGTTCATCAAGAGATCCTCTAAGATAACCAGGCACATGACATAATTGCTCTGGAAAGGGATCAAGTATCAGTGGAGTTAGGAATGTGAAGTTAGTTTCCAAGAGCTCAAGAGGAAATTGACTACTACACCATTCCTAGCAGTGCTAGAGCCAAACCAAGGGTATGTTATATATACCGATGTCTTTAAGAATGCACTAGCTTGCACACTGATGCGAGAAGGATAAGTGATAGCTTATACATCTCGACAACTTAGGTCGTATGAGCTAATTTATCCCACGCACGATTTAGAATTTGCAGCAGTTGTGCATTTCTCTAAAAATCTGGAGACACCATCTCTACGGAGTTAAGTGTGAGGTTTTCACAGAAAACTAGAGTTCGAAATACGTTTTCGAGCAGCGAAACATCAATAGGAGACAAATGAGGTAGCTCGAGTTAGTAAGAGTATGATTATGGTATAAATTACTATACAGGCAAGGCAAACGTAGTAGCCAATGATCTGAGTCGTAAAGATCAGTCAAAGTTGAGTTATCCCTAGCTCAAGAAAAAAAAAACTTGTTCAAAGGTTGAGAAGATTAACTTAAAGAAAATTCATTCATGAGAGACCATAGAAGGTCATGTCACAGTACTCGTGGTGACACCAGAATTAAGAAAGAGAATATTGCGATTTGGGTGATAGTAGATCGACTTACCAAATCAGCTAAATTCTTACCGATAATGATCACGTATGTGTTGGAAAAGTTAATAGTTATATGTCCGTAAGATGGTACATCTACACGGAACACCTGTCACAATTATGTTAGACAGAGATGCAAAGTTTACATCGAGATTTTGGACTAGTCTACAGAAAGAGTTAGCACGAGGCATAACTTCAATACCGTTTTCCATACACAGATAGATGGACAAACAAAAGGGACTATCCACACCTTAGAGGATATGTTGTGAATGGTCGATGTAGACCAAGGCAATATACGAAGCCTTTAACTGCAGTTATCAGGCCGCCATTGAAATGGCACTATATGAAGCTTTATATGGAAAGAAGTGTAGATCGCCACCCTATCGGGATAAAGTAGGCGAGAAAAGAATTTTAGGGCCTGACACCATTGATGAGGTGATCAAGATAGTAAGAAAAATCAGACAAAGAATACATGAGACCCATAATTGACAGAAGTAGTATACGGTTACACGCCGTTCAGAACTGCACTTTGCAGAAAGAGATAAAGTATTCCTAAAGGTTTCACCTTCTAAGGGAATAATTAGATTTGACGTCAAGTGTAAGCTCAGACCCAGTAGCATATAAGTTGGCTTGCCACCGAGTTTCGGCATTGTCCATAACGTTTTCCACGAGTCGCAACTTAGGATTTAATAATAAATAAGTCATAATAATAACGATAATCGTTGTCAATGAGGACCTTAGCCAGAACGAAAAGCCAGAAGTAATTATAGATCGAAAGATCCATAAATAAAGAACAAAGAGGATTCCATTAATTAAAGTTCTGTGGGGATACCAAAGTTATGAGGAAGCAACGTGGGTACTCGAGAATAAGATGAAAGAGAAGCACCCAGACTTATTCCAGTAGAGATGAGCAAATTTCGGGACGAAATTTCTTTAAGGAGGGTAGAATGTAATACCCCGATAATTAAAAACCCGAATAAAAGAAAAATTTATGAATAAACGAGGGATTCAAGATCCGTTGAAAGTTTAAAGACTCGTATTAAAGAATAGAACTCCTAATGTGAGTTAAAAATCATTTCAGAAATTTTAGAAATCGAGAAAGAAATCGAGAAAGAAACCGAGAAAATTCGGTTTAACGTTTATCGTCATAATTTAAGTTCGAGAACTCGTATCGAAGCAGCGTCTGCTTTTCCATTCACTTATTTTACGATACGGAGATAAGGTGAAAAGTTAATAATTACGACTTTCGGAAGAATGATGTATTTATCGAGAAATCACTATTCATCGTTTTGAACGAGACGAGATAATTTTATTATTTTTTAAAGTTAAGTTCGGAATGTTTTTCTAAGAGAGCCGAGATTTTCCGGAATGTTTCCGAGAACATTATTTTATCGAGAAGTCGAGAACCCGGACTATTAGTACGTTATTATATCGGGTTTAATTAAAGTAACCAACTTTTAGTCCTAACCTATTATTTTCCTTGGTCCACAATGAACCACATCATCTCCTTCCTTCTTTCTTCTTTCTTTCTTCTTCTTCTCCTTCTTTATTCTTTCACGTGAGAGAGAGAGAGAGAAGTCTCCATTTTTGGAGAGCAAGAGCTTGTCGATTCAAGGTGCAAACGAGCTCCAATTCACGAACCGACTTCGGATACGAATAGGTAACACCTTAAGCTTCGATTCTACGGTTTAATTTAGAATTCCTTATTCTTTTTCCCTAGCCAATTTTCGAGATTATTGTCTAGTTGGAAGGGTAGGAAGGCTCGATTTTATGTTTTGTAGCATTATTATTGTTCGTATGACGTTAGAGAACATAGAAACGAAAGAAAATTCAAGAATCAAGGAAAATTAGGCAAAAACGTGACTGTTTTGCTCGAATTATTTTGTATTTTTCGGTTGCGATTTTGAAGATGGTTTCTTCATGAACGTTGTTCCTTTACATGTCTATAATGTTCCTGTGAAATTTCAGATTTATCGGAGTACGTTTGAGTATCCAAAAGTGGAACGAACCTAGACTGCGCAGTGAAAAACGAAATGAATTCCAAATGTTTGAAATGTTGAAATGTTTGAAATGTTGATTTGTTGTTGTTATTATGATTTGAGATTGAGTTGGGATAGGTCCGAGTGGAGGAAGTAAGTCCTCACTCGAGAGAGAGTTGAATGGGGCAATGTTGATATGTGTTAGATTGTTTACTCATTTTGGTTAAACGAGGGTTAAGCTTAAATGAACGTAGAGGTCATGTCGAATTTTTTTCGACCACGTTATGTTCAAAACCTCATAATTCCCTCCTTGTTAGTACTCTTTATAAGACGTACGTTATAAGTAAATGAATTAAGGTTTTCCCAGAATCGTTTAAGCCGAAACTTAAGAGTCGAGGAACAGTGTTGAAAACCCTAAAAGCCTAAGAGTTGAAAAGTTAATGAATTCGAGCTAGGAGTAGAATAGAAGTTATTTTCTTTAAGACTCGAATCTTTTTATAAGTTAGCTTGTTACCTGAAGGTCAAGCGTGAGGAGGAGACTGATGAACGAGAATTTAAAGCAGTAGAAACTCAACCACTTGAAAATCAGGTGGGTTTTACTACAAACTATAAATTTTGCTGTATTAAAGCATAATTATCAAAGTGCAAGTTGAATGAATGTGTTGTCATGCATAAAATGTTTTTATGGTTTTATGTGCGACTCCTATCTGTGTTGGCTTGCCAACGTATGTAATCGATCGGATCTTGAGCCATATGAGCGTACTGGCCAAGGTTAGTGTACACAGAAGTCGTGGACTGTGAGCCCGTTGGGCCGGTTCCGGTAAAGGGATGCGTTTGCGGAAGGTGGCCACCTTCCCCAGCGTAGTTACAGATATGGATAATACAGAAAGGAAAGAAAACGGTACCGTACCAAATTTATGAAAGGAAAAATGAATGTTTAGTATACACAAGTTATTTCACGGAAAACCCTTGTGTTTTACTGTGATGCATGACAAAAAGATAATTATGACGGTTTTCAGCATAACCCACTGAGTATTCCAATACTCAGCCTTGCTTGTGTTTCCAAAAACTTGCAGGTTGAGACAGGTGGCTTTGGCGGCGGTGCTGAGAAGAGTTGCTTGGCTGTCAGATGTTTTATTCAGAGTAAAAACACATATCTTCATATATGTGTTTCCAATTTAAGTCTTCCACTACAACACTCTTTGATAGTGTTTAATGTTCATAGCTTGACTTCATGAACCAGAGCTTTTAAAAATAGTATTTTAGTTCGTATAGCAATTATGTTTCTCTTTGACACTTCGTGGTGGTACCTGGAACTCGTTGGATCTTGGTTAAATAACTGAACTATTTTGCCTATTTAATTACATTGAAGTATTTTTACTCATGTAACTTCAAGTTTCGGTTCAGGTTTGGTTGTCTTCCAAAATTATTCCTTTTGTTCTAGTTGCTTTTATCACACCCTGCAGTCACGCCCCAATTGAACTGTCCTTCGGGATTTGGGGGCGTGACACCTTATCTCCTATTTCAAATTGTAGCTCGGTTCTACGGGTGTCAGGATAAGACTTCTGTCTATTTTGAGCTTCTTTGATTCTTTCTCTAATTTGTCTGATAATTTCAATCACCTCGCTAACTGAGTCTGGGCCTACTATTGTTCTTTCACCTACTTCGTTCCAATAGAGTGGCGATCTACACTTCCTTCCATATAGTGCTTCATATGGAGCCATCTCTATGGTCGCCTGATAGTTGTTGTTGTAGTTAAACTCAATTAGTGGTAGTATCGCTTCCCAACTTCCACCTCTGTCGAGAACTACTGTTCTCAACATGTCTTCTAGAGTCTGAATGGTTCTCTCCGATTGTCCATCAGTCTGAGGGTGGAATGCGGTACTAAAATTCACTCTGGTACCTAACTCCTTCTGGAGACTCCTCCAGAATCTGGATGTAAACTTTGAGTCTCGGTCTGAGGTAATTGACACTGGTACGCTGTGTAACCGTATGATCTCACGAACATACAACTGAGCTAACTTGTCTGACCCATATGTTATCATTATAGGTACAAAGTGAGCGCATTTTGTGAGACGATCTACGATTACCCAAATGGCAGTGTTTCATTGTCTAGATTTGGGTGACCCAGTCACAAAATCCATAGCAATATGCTCCCATTTCCATTCTGGAATCTCTAATGGTTGCAATTTGTCATAAGGTCGTTGTTGTAGGGCCTTCACTTGTTGGCAAGCTAAACATTCTCTACGAATGATGCGATATCTCTCTTCATAACGTCCCACCAGAATTTCTTCTTCAAATCCTGGTACATCTTCGTACTTCCTGGGTGAGCGGTATACGGTGTATCATGTGCTTCGCTCATGATTTCTTGTTTGAGTTCTTCACTATGTGGGATGCATAGTCTTCCCTCAAAGGTGATAGCATTATCAGTTTCTTCACGATAACCTGTAGCATCATCCTTTGTCACGCCCCCATTTCACTTCTCTAAGTAAATCGAGGGAAACGT
>JAPKLX010002447.1:0-13153 GCA_026898415.1 Leonotis leonurus
GAATTTTCTTGGTTTCTTTCTCGATTTCAGAAATTTCTGAAATGATTTTTAACTCACATTAGGAGTTATATATTCTTTAATACGAGTCTTTAAACTTTCAACGGATCTTGAATCCCTCGTTTATTCATAAATTTTTCTTTTATTCGGGTTTTTAATTATCGGGGTATTACATTCTACCCTCCTTAACATAAATTTCGTCCCGAAATTTGCTAATCTCAAGGGTAACATTTCTGAAAACTATTCCTTTCTTGGACCGTTTCTATTCCTTGCATTCTTTTATCACATTTATGCTTCGGAACGAATCCCGTCAAGCAACTTTATCACACTTGTACTCCGGAACGAATCCCGTCGAGCACCTTAACATACTTCCGCAATTGCGAGACATGAAACACATTATGCACATCTCCAATGCTAGGTGGTAGTGCCAACATATAGGCTACAGAGCCTTTTCTTTCTAGGATCTCAAAAGGTCCTATGTAATGAGGACGTAACTTTCCTCTCTTGCCAAAGCGTATAACTCCCTTAGAAGGAGATACTTTCAAGAATACTCGATCCCCTACATTAAACTCCAAATTTGAACGACGCTTGTCGGCATAACTTTTCTGTCGATCTTGAGCCTCTTTGATCTTTTGTTTGATATGGTCGACCTTCTCAACCATCTGTTGAACTAACTCTGGACCTAAGAGTTTTCTTTCACCGACTTCATCACAATAAAGTGGCGACCTACATTTTCTGCCATACAGAGCTTCATATGGAGCCATTTCTATCGTCGCTTGATAACTGTTGTTATAAGCAAATTCTACAAGAGGTAGCAAATCCTCCCAACTTCCTCCTCGGTCCGCGACTATAGCTCGCAACATATCTTCTAGAATTTGTATTGTCCTTTCTGACTGTCCGTCAGTTTGAGGGTGGAAAGCAGTACTAAAATTCAATTGAGTACCCATTGCTTCCTGCAACCCTTTCCAGAAACGTGACATGAACCTTGTGTCTCGATCTGACGTGATTGAGACAGGTACACCGTGAAGGCGTACTATTTCCTTGACATAAAGCTTTGCAAGTTTTTCCAAACCAAAGGTCATTTGGATTGGCAAAAAGTGCGCTGACTTTGTGAGCCGGTCTACAATAACCCAGATGGCAGTGTTGCCACGCACCGACTTTGGTAGGCTTACCACAAAATCCATATTGATGTGCTCCCACTTCCATTCTGGAATTGGTAGTGGTTGCAGCATCCCATACGGTCTTTGATGAACAGCCTTAACTTGTTGACATGCTAGACATCGTTCCACAAACGACGCTACATCTCGTATCATTCCTTTCCACCAAAATCGTCTTTTCAAGTCCTGATACATCTTAGTACTTCCAGGATGGGCAGTGTATGGTGTGTCATGAGCTTCACTCATTATTTCTTCCTTCAGCTCTCCATTGTGAGGCACACACAGTCTATCTCCAAACATCAAAGCATTATCTTTATCTTCGGTAAACCCCTTAGGTTCACTTGATCTTGTTGTAAGACGAATTTTCTCCAATAATTCATCTTCTCGTTGTGCCCTCACGATTCTTTCCTTCAAATCTGGCTCCGCTGTTATGACTGCAAAGTAACTTAACACAGTTTCAGGAGGGTGTATAACCTCTAAAATGAGCTTAGCAAAGTCATGAATGAGTTCATCTTGTTGGGTAATAAAATTCCCTAACTTGGCCTTTGTCTTTCGACTCAAAGCATCTGCTACCACGTTGGCCTTTCCTGGGTGGTAGTTGATTGTACAGTCATAATCTTTTACTAATTCGAGCAATCTCCTTTGTCTCATATTTAGATCTTTCTGCTCGAAAAAGTATTTTAAACTCTTGTGATCAGTGAAAATCTCACACCTTACTTCGTACAGTTGATGTCTCCAGATTTTCAGTGCATGCACGACTGCAGCCAATTCTAGATCGTGAGTTGGGTAATTCAACTCATGTGGTTTCAATTGTCGGGATGCATATGCAATAACCTTTCTTTTTTGCATTAACACGCATCCTAATCCCAGTTTTGAAGCGTCCGTATAAACAACGAATCATTCTTTTTCTTCTGGAACAGCTAACACTGGTACAGTAGTTAGCCTGGTCTTGAGTTCTTGAAAACTCTTCTCACAATCTTCTGACCAAGTAAACTTGATCCCTTTTCTTAATAATTGTGTCATTGGCCTAGCTAACTTTGAAAATCCTTCTATGAAACGCCGATAGTATCCGGCTAGGCCAAGAAAACTCCTTATCTCATTTATGTTGGATGGCGTTTTCCATTCTTTCACTGCTTCAACCTTGGCAGGGTCAACTTTGATCCCATCGGCTGAAACTATGTGTCCAAGGAACATAACTTCATTTAGCCAGAATTCACATTTGCTGAATTTGGCATATAATTTCTCTGCACGTAAAGTTTCTAGAACTATACGCAGGTGCTCTTTATGTTATTCCTCACTCTTTGAGTATATGAGGATGTCATCAATGAAAACTAAGACAAAATTGTCCAAGTACTGATGAAAAACTCTATTCATCAGATCCATGAAGACAGCAGGGGCATTTGTTAACCCAAACGGCATTACTGTAAACTCATAATGACCGTAGCGTGTTCTAAACGCAGTCTTAGGAATATCTTCCTTCTTCATCTTGAGTTGGTGGTAGCCAGACCTTAAGTCTATCTTTGAAAACACTCTGGCTCCCTTCAGCTGATCAAACAAATCATCTATCCTCGGAAGAGGATATCTATTCTTGATAGTGAGTTTGTTCAACTCCCTATAATCGATACACATTCTTAGTGTACCGTCTTTCTTCTTCACGAAAAGCACTGGTGCTCCCCATGGCGACACACTAGGTTGTATGAAACCTAGGTCGAGTAACTCTTGTAGTTGAATTTTCAATTCTTGCAGCTCCTTGGGGGCCATCCTGTATGGTGCTTTTGATACTGGTGCGGCTCCCGGTTCTAGATCTATTGTAAAATCTAGTTGCCTGTCTGGAGGTAATCCAGGCAGGTTTTCAGGAAATACGTCCGGGTATCCCTGTACTATTGGTACCTCTACAAGCTCAATTTTATCTTTTTGATTACTTGTCAGGCTTACCAAGAAAGATTGACATCCACTCTTCTTTATGAGCTTCATAGCTTTGAAAGCTGAGATAACGGGTACTTTCGTGCCCGTTCTCTTTCCTCGGAAACCAACTTGGATTCCTTCTTGTGTTTGAAACAAAACTTCTCTCTCTTTGCAACAAATCTTCGCGCCATTTGCTTCCATGAAATCCATACCCAAGATAACATCGAAATCTTTCATATCAATTACATAAAGATCTACTCTGAGGGAAAGTTTCCCAATTCTAAGATCCTGATTCAAGCATATCTCCCTAGAAATCATCTGTCTTCCTGGGGAAATACTTATCTTAAGGACATTCCACTAGATAAGGCTTTTGACATAGGGGACATGGTGACTTATTCTCAACTTGGAACTGTTATTGGGGACGTTGATGTTGTTGATGATTGCTTTGTTGATTACGTCCTGCATTTTATCCTTGGTTTCTCCATCTTGACTTCTTGTTATTTCTTGAGTTTCCTTTGCATCGTTTCTCCCATTTCGTTTTTATTTTCCACCATCATGTGGTGGAATTAGTGAGCTATTCCTCTATTGAGGAAGCAATGACTCAATAGTGAGAGTCATTCTTAGTGATTGTGCATAAGTGAGATCTTCTTGTGCAGTTAAGGAAACTAAGATCTCATAGCAAAGTCGTATACGAAATTATTCGACACGTTTCTCGTCAGTATCCACTAATTGTGGAGCATAATGAGATCGTTGGTGAAAATTCGATCACGCCGTCGTCCTCTTCCTTGTGTGACACCTCATCTTATTCTTCATTAATTCTTTAAAGTAACAGTGCGTCATGTTACTTGGTATATTCGATTCGATCCGTTCTTTAATCTATTTCTCCATAATCCATTTGTAAGATCTCGTGAGTCTTATTTTCAACTAAATTGTTGAAATGCAGTCTATGTTATAGCCATCTACCTTATAGTCACATGTGTTCCATCTTTCTACATCATTGTCTTTTATGATTCTTCAAACTATAAGTCTAAAGATACCCTTAATCAGTTTATTCGGATAAAATCTCTCATTGAGAACTAATGTGATTTCTAACTACGAGAAATTCACATTCTTTTATGGTTTTGATAAACCAACATAACGAATCTTATCATAGGGTTGGAAACCCAAAATGATATCTCATTTCATAACTTGAGTCATAGAGGCAAGCAGCCCTAGACTAGACATATAGGCATTCATAAAGCCGTAAAACATATCTAACCATTTAATCATGTGAAGCCATATGAAACCCTTCCATTATATGAAGCCATTAATTTCTTTAAACATAATAACATCATTGTAAAACCATTTCATTGTGAATCCATATGAAACCCTTTCATCGTGCGAAACCAATTTATCATGTGAATCCATATAAAGCCCTTTAACCATGTGAAACCATTTCATCATGCAAAGCCATTTGAAACCTTTCATCATATGCAACCATTTATCGTGTAAAACCATTCTCATTTTTCATCATATGCATAGGAATTAAATCCTAATGCCATTAAACTCACGTAACTATGTACGTCCTTGAGTTAAAATTTTGTTGGCCTCTTTCATCCCAACAAAACATACCTTAGGTCTGATAGAACTCATAGAGTTAAATCACAACAAACATTTCTCATTATGCAATATGCTATAAAGCAATAAAGCAATCTTTATGTGCACACTTTTCATAAACATTTCAATAACTTTTGAAATAACTTTGTACCTTGTCAAGCGCAGTCTGACGGTGAACTGAGGGTTGTTGTCCGAATTCTCAAAAGTCTAGAGATACTATTCTAGACATGACCTTTTAAACGTCGATAGTTCAGAGCCAAGAACGTTGCTCTGATACCAATCTGTCACGCCCCAATTCCCGAGGGAAGGCCCGTAAGCCGGGGTGCGACTGGGGGTGAGATTTAAGAAGCGGGGAAGAAGGGGGGGCATGCTTGACTTGGAAAGAAACCCGAATAATACATCAAACATAACCATTAATATATAAACGAGAAGACTCGCAATTCAAATCGATGCAAAAAGCTATTCGATGTCAGAAGTTGAGGTTCACAATCCTAATTCTATCAAATAGAATAACATAACCAGAGTCATTAGAAAGTTATAGATCGACAAACGAACTATACTTGACAAAAGGGAATATCATAGCGGAAGCAATTCATAAAACCAACCAGATGACAACAACAACGCCTCAGCTCAACCCGTCACCACCGGCACTTAACCTGAAAACATTTGGAAACAATTTGTGGGCTGAGTACTAGTGTACTCAGTGGGCTGTGCATTTTATAAACAGTTTTATAAAGACAAAACATTTTTATCCATTCATGAACAACATACCTTAGAAGGTTTCAAAATGAAAAAGTACTTCTAAGGATGTCAAAGCATTTATCATTTTCATTCATTTGGCCATTTATGTACGTTCTAAAGTTACTCTTACTTTGGCCCCGGACCTCTTGCCACTGTCGAGCCCATTTACATTTAGACTTCGGGTTGAAACCCAGAGAGTCCCTTTTTAAGCATTTAGATTTTGGGTTGAAACCCAGAGAATCCCTTTCTGCTTTTGGATTTCGGGTCGAAACCTAGAGAATCCCTTTCTGCTTTTGGATTTCAGGTCGAAACCCAGAGAATCCCATTAACATTACAGCAGCACACAATGGAGATCAACCCATTGCACTACTACCCATTCGTGTACACAGTTTTCGACTAACGTGTTAGGTCAAGCCGAAAACCTCGATCGATTAACTTCAGAGCATTAAACTTAATTGAACGTACATTAAAACATGACATGGATAACATTTCATTTTGCAATATCAGAGCTTATATAACTCAAACATAATTTTGAGAAAAATAAACCCACCTCTTGGAATAAATCCGTCGATTAAAACCTTCTTCGGTTTAGAAAACCAATGCAAATCCTCACATTCAACTTGGCTTATACCTCGTACTTGACCTTTATATAACGAATCACATTTAGAGACTTTTAAATTATATAAATAATCTCTACTTTGGCTCAAGGCGCAATACTTAAAGAGTTCTAGGGCTTCATATTGGTTCTAGTAAATCGTATCAATGCTTAAGGCTTTCGTACTTTATCCTTAACAATAAACATCTAGCATAATTCAATTACTAATTAATTGCTCTCCCACAATTAATTCATTTAAGACATTAAAATCCGACAATGAAACCGAAATTTATAATAACATTTTCACTTTTCAAACATTTCCACTTTTCAAATATTTCCACATGCGCAGTCCGAGTTAAACTCGATTTTGAACGTTCAAAGGTAATTCAAAAATTCTAAATTTCGAGATATAAGTTCAAGACATTTAAAGGAACAACTTTCATTTAGAAAATAGTTTCAAAATCATTGCAGAAAAATTCATAAAAATTCGGGAATCAATCCCCTGTTTCACGTTTGAAATACAACGTTGAAAACTGCGCAGTCTAGGTTCGTTCCACTTTTGGGCACTCAAACGTACTCCGAAAATTCTGAAATTTCACAGGAACGTTATAAACACGTAAAGGAACAACTTTCATGAAGAAACCATCTTCAAAATCGCAACGAAAAATACGAAATAATTCGAGCAAAACAGTCACGTTTTTGCCTAATTTTCCTCGATTCTTGAATTTTCTTTCGTTTCTATGTTCTCTAACGACATACGAACAATAATAATGCTACACAACATAAAATCGAGCCTTCCTACCCTTCCAACTAGACAATAATCTCGAAAATTGGCTAGGAAAAAAAGAATAAGGAATTCTAAATTTTAAACCGTAGAATCGAAGCTTAAGGTGTTACCTATTCGTATCCGAAGTCGGTTCGTGAATTGGAGCTCGTTTGCACCTTGAATCGACCAGCTTTTGCTCTCCAAAAATGGGGGCTTCTCTCTCTGTTTCTCACGTGAAGAATAAAGAAGGAGAAGAAGAAAGAAAGAAAGAAGAAAGAAAGAAGAAAGAAGGAAGAAGGTGATGTGTTCAATTGTGGACCAAACAAAATAATAGTCCGGGTTCTCGACTTCTCGATAAAATAATGTTCTCGGAAATATTCCGGAAAATCACGGCTCTCTTAGAAAAATATTCCGGACTTAACTTTAAAAGATAATAAAATTATCTCGTCTCGTTCAAAACGATGAACAGTGATTTATAAATACATCATTCTTCCGAAAGTTGGAGTTATTAACTTTTCACCTTATATCCGTATCGTAAAATAAGTGAATGGAAAAGCAGACGCTGCTTCGATACGAGTTCTCGAACTTAAATTATGACGATAACGTCAAACCGAATTTTCTTGGTTTCTTTCTCGATTTCAGAAATTTCTGAAATGATTTTTAACTCACATTAGGAGTTATATATTCTTTAATACGAGTCTTTAAACTTTCAACGGATCTTGAATCCCTCGTTTATTCATAAATTTTTCTTTTATTCGGGTTTTTAATTATCGGGGTATTACATTCTACCCTCCTTAACATAAATTTCGTCCCGAAATTTGCTAATCTCAAGGGTAACATTTCTGAAAACTATTCCTTTCTTGGACCGTTTCTATTCCTTGCATTCTTTTATCACATTTATGCTTCGGAACGAATCCCGTCAAGCAACTTTATCACACTTGTACTCCGGAACGAATCCCGTCGAGCACCTTAACATACTTCCGCAATTGCGAGACATGAAACACATTATGCACATCTCCAATGCTAGGTGGTAGTGCCAACATATAGGCTACAGAGCCTTTTCTTTCTAGGATCTCAAAAGGTCCTATGTAATGAGGACGTAACTTTCCTCTCTTGCCAAAGCGTATAACTCCCTTAGAAGGAGATACTTTCAAGAATACTCGATCCCCTACATTAAACTCCAAATTTGAACGACGCTTGTCGGCATAACTTTTCTGTCGATCTTGAGCCTCTTTGATCTTTTGTTTGATATGGTCGACCTTCTCAACCATCTGTTGAACTAACTCTGGACCTAAGAGTTTTCTTTCACCGACTTCATCACAATAAAGTGGCGACCTACATTTTCTGCCATACAGAGCTTCATATGGAGCCATTTCTATCGTCGCTTGATAACTGTTGTTATAAGCAAATTCTACAAGAGGTAGCAAATCCTCCCAACTTCCTCCTCGGTCCGCGACTATAGCTCGCAACATATCTTCTAGAATTTGTATTGTCCTTTCTGACTGTCCGTCAGTTTGAGGGTGGAAAGCAGTACTAAAATTCAATTGAGTACCCATTGCTTCCTGCAACCCTTTCCAGAAACGTGACATGAACCTTGTGTCTCGATCTGACGTGATTGAGACAGGTACACCGTGAAGGCGTACTATTTCCTTGACATAAAGCTTTGCAAGTTTTTCCAAACCAAAGGTCATTTGGATTGGCAAAAAGTGCGCTGACTTTGTGAGCCGGTCTACAATAACCCAGATGGCAGTGTTGCCACGCACCGACTTTGGTAGGCTTACCACAAAATCCATATTGATGTGCTCCCACTTCCATTCTGGAATTGGTAGTGGTTGCAGCATCCCATACGGTCTTTGATGAACAGCCTTAACTTGTTGACATGCTAGACATCGTTCCACAAACGACGCTACATCTCGTATCATTCCTTTCCACCAAAATCGTCTTTTCAAGTCCTGATACATCTTAGTACTTCCAGGATGGGCAGTGTATGGTGTGTCATGAGCTTCACTCATTATTTCTTCCTTCAGCTCTCCATTGTGAGGCACACACAGTCTATCTCCAAACATCAAAGCATTATCTTTATCTTCGGTAAACCCCTTAGGTTCACTTGATCTTGTTGTAAGACGAATTTTCTCCAATAATTCATCTTCTCGTTGTGCCCTCACGATTCTTTCCTTCAAATCTGGCTCCGCTGTTATGACTGCAAAGTAACTTAACACAGTTTCAGGAGGGTGTATAACCTCTAAAATGAGCTTAGCAAAGTCATGAATGAGTTCATCTTGTTGGGTAATAAAATTCCCTAACTTGGCCTTTGTCTTTCGACTCAAAGCATCTGCTACCACGTTGGCCTTTCCTGGGTGGTAGTTGATTGTACAGTCATAATCTTTTACTAATTCGAGCAATCTCCTTTGTCTCATATTTAGATCTTTCTGCTCGAAAAAGTATTTTAAACTCTTGTGATCAGTGAAAATCTCACACCTTACTTCGTACAGTTGATGTCTCCAGATTTTCAGTGCATGCACGACTGCAGCCAATTCTAGATCGTGAGTTGGGTAATTCAACTCATGTGGTTTCAATTGTCGGGATGCATATGCAATAACCTTTCTTTTTTGCATTAACACGCATCCTAATCCCAGTTTTGAAGCGTCCGTATAAACAACGAATCATTCTTTTTCTTCTGGAACAGCTAACACTGGTACAGTAGTTAGCCTGGTCTTGAGTTCTTGAAAACTCTTCTCACAATCTTCTGACCAAGTAAACTTGATCCCTTTTCTTAATAATTGTGTCATTGGCCTAGCTAACTTTGAAAATCCTTCTATGAAACGCCGATAGTATCCGGCTAGGCCAAGAAAACTCCTTATCTCATTTATGTTGGATGGCGTTTTCCATTCTTTCACTGCTTCAACCTTGGCAGGGTCAACTTTGATCCCATCGGCTGAAACTATGTGTCCAAGGAACATAACTTCATTTAGCCAGAATTCACATTTGCTGAATTTGGCATATAATTTCTCTGCACGTAAAGTTTCTAGAACTATACGCAGGTGCTCTTTATGTTATTCCTCACTCTTTGAGTATATGAGGATGTCATCAATGAAAACTAAGACAAAATTGTCCAAGTACTGATGAAAAACTCTATTCATCAGATCCATGAAGACAGCAGGGGCATTTGTTAACCCAAACGGCATTACTGTAAACTCATAATGACCGTAGCGTGTTCTAAACGCAGTCTTAGGAATATCTTCCTTCTTCATCTTGAGTTGGTGGTAGCCAGACCTTAAGTCTATCTTTGAAAACACTCTGGCTCCCTTCAGCTGATCAAACAAATCATCTATCCTCGGAAGAGGATATCTATTCTTGATAGTGAGTTTGTTCAACTCCCTATAATCGATACACATTCTTAGTGTACCGTCTTTCTTCTTCACGAAAAGCACTGGTGCTCCCCATGGCGACACACTAGGTTGTATGAAACCTAGGTCGAGTAACTCTTGTAGTTGAATTTTCAATTCTTGCAGCTCCTTGGGGGCCATCCTGTATGGTGCTTTTGATACTGGTGCGGCTCCCGGTTCTAGATCTATTGTAAAATCTAGTTGCCTGTCTGGAGGTAATCCAGGCAGGTTTTCAGGAAATACGTCCGGGTATCCCTGTACTATTGGTACCTCTACAAGCTCAATTTTATCTTTTTGATTACTTGTCAGGCTTACCAAGAAAGATTGACATCCACTCTTCTTTATGAGCTTCATAGCTTTGAAAGCTGAGATAACGGGTACTTTCGTGCCCGTTCTCTTTCCTCGGAAACCAACTTGGATTCCTTCTTGTGTTTGAAACAAAACTTCTCTCTCTTTGCAACAAATCTTCGCGCCATTTGCTTCCATGAAATCCATACCCAAGATAACATCGAAATCTTTCATATCAATTACATAAAGATCTACTCTGAGGGAAAGTTTCCCAATTCTAAGATCCTGATTCAAGCATATCTCCCTAGAAATCATCTGTCTTCCTGGGGAAATACTTATCTTAAGGACATTCCACTAGATAAGGCTTTTGACATAGGGGACATGGTGACTTATTCTCAACTTGGAACTGTTATTGGGGACGTTGATGTTGTTGATGATTGCTTTGTTGATTACGTCCTGCATTTTATCCTTGGTTTCTCCATCTTGACTTCTTGTTATTTCTTGAGTTTCCTTTGCATCGTTTCTCCCATTTCGTTTTTATTTTCCACCATCATGTGGTGGAATTAGTGAGCTATTCCTCTATTGAGGAAGCAATGACTCAATAGTGAGAGTCATTCTTAGTGATTGTGCATAAGTGAGATCTTCTTGTGCAGTTAAGGAAACTAAGATCTCATAGCAAAGTCGTATACGAAATTATTCGACACGTTTCTCGTCAGTATCCACTAATTGTGGAGCATAATGAGATCGTTGGTGAAAATTCGATCACGCCGTCGTCCTCTTCCTTGTGTGACACCTCATCTTATTCTTCATTAATTCTTTAAAGTAACAGTGCGTCATGTTACTTGGTATATTCGATTCGATCCGTTCTTTAATCTATTTCTCCATAATCCATTTGTAAGATCTCGTGAGTCTTATTTTCAACTAAATTGTTGAAATGCAGTCTATGTTATAGCCATCTACCTTATAGTCACATGTGTTCCATCTTTCTACATCATTGTCTTTTATGATTCTTCAAACTATAAGTCTAAAGATACCCTTAATCAGTTTATTCGGATAAAATCTCTCATTGAGAACTAATGTGATTTCTAACTACGAGAAATTCACATTCTTTTATGGTTTTGATAAACCAACATAACGAATCTTATCATAGGGTTGGAAACCCAAAATGATATCTCATTTCATAACTTGAGTCATAGAGGCAAGCAGCCCTAGACTAGACATATAGGCATTCATAAAGCCGTAAAACATATCTAACCATTTAATCATGTGAAGCCATATGAAACCCTTCCATTATATGAAGCCATTAATTTCTTTAAACATAATAACATCATTGTAAAACCATTTCATTGTGAATCCATATGAAACCCTTTCATCGTGCGAAACCAATTTATCATGTGAATCCATATAAAGCCCTTTAACCATGTGAAACCATTTCATCATGCAAAGCCATTTGAAACCTTTCATCATATGCAACCATTTATCGTGTAAAACCATTCTCATTTTTCATCATATGCATAGGAATTAAATCCTAATGCCATTAAACTCACGTAACTATGTACGTCCTTGAGTTAAAATTTTGTTGGCCTCTTTCATCCCAACAAAACATACCTTAGGTCTGATAGAACTCATAGAGTTAAATCACAACAAACATTTCTCATTATGCAATATGCTATAAAGCAATAAAGCAATCTTTATGTGCACACTTTTCATAAACATTTCAATAACTTTTGAAATAACTTTGTACCTTGTCAAGCGCAGTCTGACGGTGAACTGAGGGTTGTTGTCCGAATTCTCAAAAGTCTAGAGATACTATTCTAGACATGACCTTTTAAACGTCGATAGTTCAGAGCCAAGAACGTTGCTCTGATACCAATCTGTCACGCCCCAATTCCCGAGGGAAGGCCCGTAAGCCGGGGTGCGACTGGGGGTGAGATTTAAGAAGCGGGGAAGAAGGGGGGGCATGCTTGACTTGGAAAGAAACCCGAATAATACATCAAACATAACCATTAATATATAAACGAGAAGACTCGCAATTCAAATCGATGCAAAAAGCTATTCGATGTCAGAAGTTGAGGTTCACAATCCTAATTCTATCAAATAGAATAACATAACCAGAGTCATTAGAAAGTTATAGATCGACAAACGAACTATACTTGACAAAAGGGAATATCATAGCGGAAGCAATTCATAAAACCAACCAGATGACAACAACAACGCCTCAGCTCAACCCGTCACCACCGGCACTTAACCTGAAAACATTTGGAAACAATTTGTGGGCTGAGTACTAGTGTACTCAGTGGGCTGTGCATTTTATAAACAGTTTTATAAAGACAAAACATTTTTATCCATTCATGAACAACATACCTTAGAAGGTTTCAAAATGAAAAAGTACTTCTAAGGATGTCAAAGCATTTATCATTTTCATTCATTTGGCCATTTATGTACGTTCTAAAGTTACTCTTACTTTGGCCCCGGACCTCTTGCCACTGTCGAGCCCATTTACATTTAGACTTCGGGTTGAAACCCAGAGAGTCCCTTTTTAAGCATTTAGATTTTGGGTTGAAACCCAGAGAATCCCTTTCTGCTTTTGGATTTCGGGTCGAAACCTAGAGAATCCCTTTCTGCTTTTGGATTTCAGGTCGAAACCCAGAGAATCCCATTAACATTACAGCAGCACACAATGGAGATCAACCCATTGCACTACTACCCATTCGTGTACACA
>JAPKLX010001522.1:0-20299 GCA_026898415.1 Leonotis leonurus
ACAACTTCAGAATACCGTATAAAGGAAGAAGATGTCAATAAAATCAGATTTTAAGATTTAATAAAAACAGATATATAGAGAAACCACCTCACATTGCAACAAAACCTTTGGAGCTCAAAATCCTTGCTAAATCCTTCTTCACCTAATCCTCAAGGCTCTCAGCCAAAACAAGGAGATAAAAGAGATTTTAGAACAAGCAAAAATGCTAAGTTATAGAAGAATTTAAAATACAAAAATGAATTTGGGTGAATAATCAGTAACGAACATTATAACAAATCTGAAATTTTAGAATTTTTATCCCAGAACCCAGATTAGCCAAGCCAAAACGAAACCAAAACATATAGATTCTGGAAAGCTCAAACTTTAAAAAAAATACAAAAGCAGAATAAGAACTAAAGGAAACTAGGATTCACCTTTGAGTAAGAGATAGAGCACCGACAGCGGCATGGTGGCGAGGCAGCAAGACCCAAACGCACAAGAATTTCAGACTAGAAACAAGAAAATTGTAAAATTTTAGAAAGAAATTAAAAACCTAAACTTACAGATTAAATTCTGATATTTTTTTTGAACATGAAGAAACAGAAATGAAATAAGGGGGAATTAGTGATTCACTAAACTGGAAATACAGAAGGAGAGAAGAGGGAAATTACCTTGGGGTCGCCGGCAAAGGGAGCTCCGGTGAGTTTTCCTCCAGTAGCAGTCGAGAAAACAGAGACAGTCGAGAGATCGAGAAGAAATAGAAAGACCGAGAGAGAACAGAGGAGAGAGAGACAGTAGCGTGAGCAGGGAGAACCGAGAAAGGGGAGATAGAGTAGAGGGATGGCGAGAGAGATAGAAACGGGAAGAAGGAGCTGGGTTCTGGGAACAAAAGAGAGAAGGAGACGACAGAGCAGAAGGGAGAGAAGGGTGAATGTGTGTTGTGTCTAGGGTTTGGGGTAATTTTGGGTAAAGTTTGGGCCGGATCAAATAAATCTGATGGACCGATTAATGTTAAAATCTAGTGGGCCAATTTCAAGAATTATCAATTGGGCTGGGTTTAATGCAATCTGGGCCCAAATTAAAATACTTAGAATGAATTAATTTATCTCTTAAAGAATGGATTAATAAATTGAATTTTTGGAAAGATTAGTAATGGGTTGGATATTAATAGTTAGATTAAATCCAATAATTAGATCAATTAAGTTATGATATTAGTAGTAATATTTCAATAATTCAATTCTTAAATAGTATTAATTAAATTAATACTATCCAATAGAGATTTAATTAGCATTTTTGGCTTGAGATTAAGATTTATTCAAGTAAATTATCTTGAATAATTATAGTACCCATTATTCAATTAATTGGGTAAGGCAAATGAAAATATTAAGGTTTTAATAAATCAAAGATTGATTTAAAATCTTACGAAAATAGTATAGAAATCTCTAAGTACTCGAACAGTAGTCGAACAAAGGATTAGAATAGATAATGAAATAATAGAATATTATTTCATTTTATTTAGATGAAGTAAATTATATACTCACAAGGAGTATCTTCCTCTTAATTACAATTAAGGTTACGGAAGAAGGAAATACTAAACGAGAAAGAATTCAGATCCTATCAAAGGAAGCGATTCAGGTAGGCTTTTCTACCCTATGCATATAGTAGGCTTTCTTTTACAATAAAATCGCATGCGTTGTACCAAAGTATGATTTTCGCTTTAGAATGCTCTAGAATTTTAAATGATATGAAGTATTGCATTGTCGAAAATATTTATATTTTGGTATGATGCGTATCTGTTGAACAATTAATCGATTTCGGACCTTTAAAGATTTATATCTTTTAAGGTTAGTGTACACCAGAACCGTGAGTCATCTTAGCGGGTTGGCCGGTTTAGTGTTCGCGGAAAGTGGCCACTTTCCCGGCACACAGAATTACAGATATGTTTGATTACTCCAGAACTTAGACTGCGCAGTCGAATTTTAAGATCCACAAGAATTTTAGTGAACATAGGTTCTTTAGTGACAAAAATCCCTATGTTGCACTGTATTACGGCAATTACAAATTATATATGTATGAATGCATTTTTGGCATGTGTCTACTGAGTACTTTTGTACTCAGCCCTACATATATTTATAAATGTGCAGGTTGAGCTGTGATGTAAAGGAGGAGTGCTCAGCGATGGTTTTGTTGAACTCAATTAGCAATTACTCTTGGGGGTTTACATGTCTTCATACATGTAGACTTAGAAATTGATCCAGTTTCCGCTGCCAGACTTTTGTTTTAGACCCATGAACTTATTAGCTATCTATCTTGCCTTCGAACTATGTATTTCAGACTTGTGCTCGTTTTTCATATTTCAAGATGTTGTTATAATCACTTATTCTGATGTGTTTCCCGATCCTCATTCAAGTAAACGCTTTCGTTTCGTTTCATTATCCGTATTTTTATTTCGAGTCACGTTTTCCTCGATTTTACTTAAAGAAGTGAAATGGGGACGTGACAGAGTGGTATCAGAGCAACTAGTGCTCTGAACCCGAGAGTCTTTTTGAGTTTCAAGTCTAGTATTGTTCCACTAGACAAATTAATGAGTCGACAAAAGCCTACCACTCCCGCACATCACACTCAACAAGAAGAGGTAAGCATCTCATTTTAATATGAATGTTTCAGTTATAAAAGGGATAAGCATATTCCTTTACATAGATTCTAGACTCATGAAACTTAAGATCTTTCCTTATGAACATAGAATGCTTTAGTTTGCATGTTTCCCTTTAGAAAAGAGAACTTAGAAGAACTTTTACATGTTACTCGAAATCGAGAACAAGAACAAGGGGAATGAAGAAGAAACAAAACAGAACCAGAAAAACGAGAAGATCCAAAACAAAGGCTAAGGCCAATTACGAGAAAACAAAATAGAGAGATCTTCTCTTTTATAACGAATCAAGACCGCGGCTATGATCCTATAAGATCATTTGTATCGTAGAATCTTAACCGAATGAAACCGTTAACTCGGTTGATAAAGATTTAATTATCTTTACATAATAAATCTTAAATCTAGATTTCCCAAGAATTCTATGATGATAAGTATATCCTACTAGAAGCCTCAAGAAGTTATGATCGTTGATTGTGAGTCATCGATCTAAACTCTTAAGCGAGTTTGGTTTTAAACCAAATCATTATCACGAAATTTTCAACCCGTGTTCCGATAAGTCCAATTAGAATTCTTATTCATGTCAAGACGACAACAAATGATAAGACAAATGTATCGAATTTTAGAATCAACTACATAAGTTTTGAGATATTATGAAGACAAAATCAGAGGATCTGGATGAGTTCCTAAACCCCTGTTTCTATCATTGGAAAGACCTAATAATAAATAAAGTTTTGAGAAAATGCAGTTATAAGAACAATCCAAATAAGGGTGAAAAAGCTTATGAAAGAAGCAAGAAAGGGCCAAAGAAAAAGTTAGATAATAAAAATGCAGTGGATAGCTCCACTGTAGGGCCATGGACTTAAGTATATGGATCCATATAATAAAGAAAGTACATTAATAAGATAAGATGTTAACCCAGTAGAATGTCACGGAGAAGAGCTAAACGCCCAAGAGGCGGAGGATAAAGGTCAAGGTCCTAGGAACATAGATAAAATGTATGAAGTTAATTGAGAAGTAACCCCACCCTCCCACCGCCTGAACGTAGAATCGAGGAATTATTTTAAGATAGAACCCACCTGTTTTCAACGGAATGGGAGATCCAGCTGAAGCGGAAGCTTGGGTGCGAGTCCTAGAGCGCATCTTTAACTTTCTACGTTGTACGGATCAAGAACGCATGACTTGCGCCTTGTTCCAACTAATGAGATCAGTAGATTTTTGGTGGGAAGCACGCAGAAAGGCTATGACCCCCGAATAACTAGTAAACTAGACCTGAGAAAACTTTAAGACAGAAAGATACGACAAATATATTCCTAAGAGCTATTATAAGAAGAAGGAGATGGAATTTTACAATCTAAAGCAATGAAGGATGATTGTGACAGAATACGATAAAGTGTTCTGTGATATGGCACAATATGCGCCAATAAAAGTAGACATATACGAAAAGATGGCTTAAAATTTTTGTGTCAGTCTAAGACACGAAATTAGGATGACATTGACAAACCATGGCGGATTACTTTATACTAAATCCCTCAATCGAACTCTTGACATTGAGGCTAACATGCTAGGAGAAAAGCATACACCTACTGCAATTCCGATATCCGACCAAACGCGATCTCAAAGCTTTAAGGGAAAGAGAAAATGGGAGGAACTACGACTCTCACATACTCTTGCTCTAACCTAAGCTTGAATTTAGGATCACTTAGGGTTTTAGCAAATAACCTTAGTGTAATCTCAATGAACGACGTGGATATGATCTTAAAAATGGATTGGCTAGCCGAAAACTATGCCACGATCCTTTGCAACGAGAGACAAATATCTTTCAAAACCCCAGGAACAAAACCCACAAGCTTCCACGGGATTACCATGAACCGGAAGAAGGCAGTTATCTCAGCACTGCAAGCTACGAAGCTAGTAAGGAAAGGATGATCAGCATACTTGGTTTACTTGAAGGAAGAATTAAAAGAAGAAAGGAAGCTAGAAGATGTAGCCATTGTACGGGAATACCCAGATGTATTTCCAGACGAACTACCAGGATTTCCACCAGATAGACAATTAGAGTTCATAATAGACCTGGAACCAGGATCAACTCCAATATCCAAAGTACCTTATAGGATGGCCCTAAATAGTTAGAAGAACTCAAGATACAACTCCAGGAACTGTTGGACTTAGGTTTCATCAGACCTAGTGTATCACCTTGGGGAGCACCTGTGCTTTTCGTCAAGAAGAAAGATGGAACCCTGAGGATGTGCATAGACTACAGAGGATTGAACAAGTTGACACTCAAGAACCGATATCCCTTACCCAGGGTTGACGACTTGTTTGATCAACTTAAGGGAGCATGTGTCTTCTCAAAGATAGATTTGAGATCTGGATACCACCAACTGAAAATCCGACAGGAAGATGTTCCTAAGACTGCTTTCAGAACCCGGTATGGTCACTATGAGTTCATAGTAATGCCTTTCGGATTAACCAATGCACCTGCAGTATTCATGGACCTGATGAATCGCGTGTTTCACCCATACCTCGACAAGTTTGTCTTGGTCTTTATAGATGATGTTCTTATCTACTCGAAGAGTGAAGAAGAACCTGAGAAACATCTAAGAATCACCTTAGAAACCCTCAGACACGAGAAGTTCTATGCTAAATTGTTGGTCCCGAAAGAGCAAGGTTTGGTGTATGGGGGGGGAATACACCAAATGCAAACTTTTCAGTTTACTTGACAATTTCAATCAGAGAGATGTGAGCCTTCTGAATTACAGATTGCTCTAGATGATAGAACACTGTGATTTTCTAATCAATTAAGTTCTATCCAAGTAAGATCTCTCACGTGAGATAAACAGAGCAGAAAGCAAGTGTGAACTTGATTCCAAACAATGTTTTGTGTGCGGAATAATGGTGGACTTAGTTGGTGCTCTTGTTAAGAAAACCTTTTGAAAACTTAATCGAGTATTTAGAGGTTGATTAAGAATGCAGATTTGAATGAGTATGATAGATGCAGAATAAAAACAACTGAATATAAATGCAGAATTTAAATGGCACAGTTATTTTTACGTGGTTCGGGAAACCCCCTACGTCCACGGTCTAATCCAAACTGGATTAGATATCCACTACTAGGATACTCTTCTTATTTAACCTCGCTGAGAACGAGCCACAAGTTTCAATTACAAACCTTATTGAAACTTATGCACGAATAAGGGTCGTGTCCCTTTACAACTTACAGAAAGCTACTGTAAACAGAGGCTATCTTCACGTTAATCCACTAGAAAATTACTAGCTAGTAAAGATCTCCTTCTCTCGATAAGACAGACTTGAATCGAGGTGTGATTGCGATCACGAACGGTTTGAAGCTTTTGTCTGATTTGAAGATAGAGTGCTTGAGAATATTTCTGCAGTATAGCGCTTGCATATATTCAGACTTTGAAACTTCAAACATATATAGGCTTGAATTTGAAATTCTAGCCGTTTGTTGATTGGCGTGATTTGATTTGTAGATTGCCAATCAGTCATAACTCTTCTTTCCTTGTAGAGTTGTTGACTGAATCTTCTATGTATGGAAAGCAGATCATCTGTGATTGCTTTCCTTCTTCATGTCAATCAGTGATTCAGTTTCTATTTCTTCGATGGAAAGTCTTTAATGCTTCTTTGACAGATTTGGTTTTGCTTTTTTCTGGTTTGCTTCTGACCTTCTGGTTGTGTTCTCTCTGGTCTAGTGACTTTCTGGTTGAGTATAGACTTAGACATTTTCTGGTTGAGTACTTTCTGGTAGAAGTACTTTCTGGTTGAAGCATTTTCTATCTTTCTGCCTGAAGCTTTTCTGGTTCAACTTTCTGTTAAAGTTGATTAGCTTCATCTTCTGTTTGAGACTTTCTGATTGAGCATTCTGTCTGTGACTTGCTGGTTTTGAGACTCTCTGGTTTAGCATTCTGTCTTGAGACTTGCTGGTTTTGAGACTCTCTGGTTTAGCATTCTGTCTTGAGACTTGACGTTCTGCTCCAGCCTTCTGCTCCACCCTTCTGTTTGAGACTGGCTGGTTTTATCTATCCGAGATATCTTCCATCATTCTCTTTGAACCAGTTTCGACTATCTGTTATGCTGAAACTAAAGAGAAAAGGTACAGAACATGTATGATACCAAGTGTATTTTGAAAGAGCATCATCAAAACTTAGAGTATTTTATGGGGTTCCCAACATAAATTCAGCAAGTGTGAATTTTGGCTTAGTAAAGTAAATTTTCTTGGACACCTTGTGTCATCTGAAGGAATCAAGGTTGACCCCATCAAGATAGAAGCTGTACGATAATGGAAGTCACCAACGACTCCTAATGAAATCAGAAGATTCTTAAGATTAACTAGATACTATCGGAGATTCATCGAAGGATTCTCCAAGATAGTGTACCAATGACACCACAACTACATAAAGGAATCAAGTTTAATTGGTCTCTAGAATGTGAAGCTAGTTTTCAGCTTTTGAGAGAAAAGTTGACTACCGCCATGATACTGGCAGTTCCAGAACCCAACAAGGAGTATGTAGTCTACACTGATGCATCTAAGAATGGATTAGGTTGCGTCTTGATGCAAGAAGGAAAAGTCATAACCTATGCATCGCGACAACTCAGACTACACGAGCTTAACTATCCCACTCATGATCTGGAATTTGCTGCAGTAGTGCATGCTTTGAAAATTTGGAGGCACCACCTTTACAAAGTTCGGTGTGAAATTTTCACGGATCATAAAGGTCTCAAGTATTTCTTCGAGCAGAAGGATCTCAACATGAGACAGAGAAGATGGTTAGAATTAGTAAAAGATTACGACTGCGGTATTAATTACCATCCGGGCAAAGCTAGCGTCGTAGTTGATGCTCTAAGTCGTAAAAGCTCGTCAAAGATCGCATTTCTACAAACTCAAGAGGCAGACCTTTTAAGAGAGTTCAGTAAGATGAACTTAGAAGTCTTACAGCCTCTCGAAATTGTAGAAAGAGTTCTCGCCACTTTAGTGATAGAACCAGACCTGAGAGGTCGAGTTCTAGAAGCACAAAGGCTGGATGAGAAATTGGAGAATATACGGCTCAAGGTGAGAAATAACGACGTCACAAACTACAGCGAAGAAGCTGACAACACCATCACCTTTGAAGGAAGTTTGTGCATTCCGCACGATGAGAAGCTCAAAGATGAGATCATGAGCGAAACACACGATACGCCCTATACCGCTCACCGGGGAGTACAAAGATGTACCAGGATCTGAAAAAAAAAAAATTTGGTGGGACGGTATGAAACGAGACATAGCCTCTTTCGTGGAGAGATGTTTAACTTGTTAACAAGTGAAAGCATTACACCAAAGACCCTATGGGAAACTACAGCCGTTGGAGATCCCAGAGTGGAACATGGAACACATAGCGATGGATTTTGTGACTGGATTGCCCAAATTCAAGAGAGATTAGTCAAATGTACTCTGAGATGCATTATCACAAGTGTGAAAGAACATAGAACGATGGATTAGTAGGGGTTATCCATTATCCCGATGAACATATATGTTCGGTAAGATGAATGAACCGGAATACATTAGAAGGAGAGGGACTCCGAGGATATGCAGAAATGGGACTGCATATCTAAAGAGATCTTAAAATATATAGTCAAAGAATGAAGGACTCAAAGGAGCAGTGACCCCAAGATGATCTCAACGAATGACATTATATGATTAGTGACACAATCATGGTCACCTTATTGGGTAGTATACCTCAGCGAAGATTCGATTCGGCTATTGAATTATCGCTAGATTTCTTATAGAGTTATAACCCGAACGATGCGTGAGTTCAGTTCACGAGTAGCAAGTTTTAGTTTCAGTTTAATAAACGAAATTCAGTTTCAATAGAACGTAGAGAATAAGGGAGTTCAATTTCAGTTTCAATTTCAGTTTCATTTTCTGTTCAGTGGAACGTAGAAAGTTTTAGTTCAGTTCAAGTTCAGTTTTAGCTCAGCTCATTCGATTCAATTCAATCCAATTCAGTTCAATTCAGCTCAGCTCAGTTCTGTTCTATTTAGTTAATTTCAGTTTATTCAATTCAATTCATGGGTATTGTCACGAAAAATGCAAGTTATTAAATTCCTTTCAGTAATCAATTATATCATTTAGTTGAACTCTATGATCTTAATGTAATTAAGAAGTCATATGAGATCCTTCTAAACTCTATGGTAAAAGAAGTTCTAGTCAAGATAACCATTGAAATATTATCCCTGAACCTAAGTATCTTTATGACTGAGAAGTGATTGTGATGGGCCTGATCACCCCATGTGATCAAGAAGATCTCAGTAGTTGTCATTCTGGTCTCCGGACCCTAAAGCTCAGCATTTTGAAATTCAGTTGGGTTCATTCCTTTCTTTTTAATATTTAATCGGTTGACGTCTGTCTCTAAACAGTTTGTCCAACCCTCGCTTAAGTTATCATGAGAGATGATGACCAACATGTTTGATAAGCTATCACAATAAATTTCCTTAAACCTTCGGAACTAAGACGTATCAGGTATATGGCTATCTAGGTACCATGATTACATTTTGAGGTTTTATATGCTAAGGACATATAGTAAATGCTAACATTAGGTATGTATATGGTAATGTGGGTTGTCTCCATGTTACCGTATGCCATTTCGAAGAAGGAATAAAGTTTAGAATAAAGTTTAGAATGAGGTTCCTTATGATGAAAGTGAGGTTACGCTTATGCCGTCAACTCAGAGAACGGCCATCCTTCAGTGAATATGCAACCCAGTGATGCAGAACTATGAGTCAAGGTTCTGGAAAGGAATAGAGTGATGATTAGAGTGATATCTTCTCGCAGTTAGAGAGATACACTAAGTTATGATATAATATTCATCGATTAAGGTGCTCGACGGGATTCGTTCCGGAGTACAAGTGTGATAAAGTTGCTTGACGAGATTCGTTCCGGAGCATAAATGTGATAAAAGTATCAAAGAAGCTCATACATAAGTCTTATGATAACACTCGTAGAACCGAAGTACAATTTGAAATAGTAGATAAAGTTTTCTTAAAGTTATCTCCTTCTAAGGGAATAATAAGATTTAGTATTAAAGGAAAACTAAGACCCCATTTTATTGGACCGTACGAAATTTTGGAAAGAATAAGTCCAGTGGCGTATAGACTAGCATTTCCACCGAGCTTTGGAAACGTTCACAACGTTTTTCATGTGTCACAACTCAGAAAATACGTGTTTGACCCAAATCACGTTATTCATCAAGAAGAGATGATTTTGGAACCCGACTTGACCTATGAAGAAAAACTTGAAGCTATATTAGATTAGAAAGTACAAGAACTTAGAAATAAGTCAATCAAGTTGGTTAAAGTGTTGTGGAAATATCATGGATAAGAAGAAGCTACTTGGGAGCTTGAAGGTAAGATGAAAGAGAAATATCCCGAGTTATTTAATTTGAACGTACAAATTTCGGGACGAAATTTTTATTTAGAGGGGGAGAATGTAATATCCCGCTATTCTACTAGCAGTTATCATATGCCGAAAATGTGGATAAGAAAATTTCGTTGTAAAAGTTCAAAATATCGATTAGCTAATCGATATTAGTAGCTACTATTCGTGCACATTATCATTATTGGAATAATGATAGATATTATGTGAGTTAGTTTTGAATTAATAAGATTATTCAAAAGATGAAACCAATTAATTATTGCGTTGCATAATTGGTTGTAGTTCGTTATGATAATTAGAAACTTAGTTCAATTCAAGACTAAAGTTTTAAGAATTTTAGAATTATTTATATTAGATGAGTGATTAGTTAATTGGAGTTATTGTAAAGAAAAGATTAATGCTTAAGAAGTTATTATCAATGATATGGTATTTTAATGACTATTTAAATAACATACTAAGTGTTATTAATACAATAAAGTATGGTAATGATCTTTTGTATTAAACAAGATATATATATAGTATAGTGTTATTTATTCACTTGAGATAAATAAATATATACATATATAGAGATATCTCTCTTAGAAATGCATAATGAAATTTTCGTGTGCTAAGAAATTAAAATATCATGCAATAACAAGATTTACAATTGGTGAGTGAAAGTAGGTATGCCAACCTATAGATTACCTTGATTGTGTAGTATGGAAACAGAAAAACAAATCTGCAAAGGCAGATTTCATTTACAAAAAAAAAAACTAAACTAAAAGCTAGACTGAAGTGAGGGAGAAAGAAGGAGTTGCTGGGATGCACTTCTCGATGTGAAGAAAACAGAAGCAACTGTACTCCCACATGTAGATGCACTCTTTCCACCTTTACAGCTGCACTCCTTCCTACCTTTAAATCTCTGCACAATAATTAGATATTATGTCCCAAAAGTCAAGAAGTGAAGAGGTTCGCAGTTAACAAAGCAGCCTACTCTAAGAAACTTCCTCATTTACCCTATTTATATAGTATAGAACTTCAAACTCACACCATAGCAAATCAGTTTCACTGCACTCATAGTATTTTAGAAGAGATCTGCCCAGTTCACTTCATCAAAGAATCATTCAGAACCATTCATTAAGCAAAGAAGCATTCAGAATCATTCAATCCTTAAGGTGTAAGGTATACAATTCATGTTTTAAGCTTTACCTTATAGACTTAGTTCAAACCATTTACATATGCTTATATTTCAGATTTGCAGAACATAAGATAACAATTATAGACATTCAGATTTCAAAACACATATATATTTATATGTACTCAGATTTAGAACATAAAACATATAGACATATATATATATATACTGATTTTAGAATAAGAACCTATATATATATTCATTCCAGAACATAGAATTTTGTTCAAGTATTCAGACTTTAGAACATAGAACTATGTCTGTATCCTCAGGTTCTAGAACACGGACACAGCCTATACTTGCTATCAACCTCAGAACATAGAAATATATATACCTGGATATCTTCTGATTCCAGAAAACACATACATATACATATGTATTCAGATTTACCTAGGTTCTAATTTTAGAACAAAGACACATAATCGAATATTCAGATTTAGAAACCTAACTCCTGAACTTATGAACTTTCAGAAATGAAATACAAAACTTAGATTCAGAGAATGCAAATCTGAAATAGAACTCGAAACAAGGCATGAGATGCAAGATTTCATAACCAACTAAAATTAAAATACATAATTTACGCACATGGAACAATAACAATTTCAATAACCATAAAATGCAAAGACAAGCCCTGTTTGAATTTAGGGAGAGACACCATCTATCATATTTGAAACATCAAACTCATTTCTGTCACAAACACTCCACAACTTCAGAATACCGTATAAAGGAAGAAGATGTCAATAAAATCAGATTTTAAGATTTAATAAAAACAGATATATAGAGAAACCACCTCACATTGCAACAAAACCTTTGGAGCTCAAAATCCTTGCTAAATCCTTCTTCACCTAATCCTCAAGGCTCTCGGCCAAAACAAGGAGATAAAAGAGATTTTAGAACAAGCAAAAATGCTAAGTTATAGAAGAATTTAAAATACAAAAATGAATTTGGGTGAATAATCAGTAGCGAACATTATAACAAATCTGAAATTTTAGAATTTTTATCCCAGAACCCAGATTAGCCAAGCCAAAACGAAACCAAAACATATAGATTCTGGAAAGCTCAAACTTTAAAAAAAATACAAAAGCAGAATAAGAACTAAAGGAAACTAGGATTCACCTTTGAGTAAGAGATAGAGCACCGACAGCGGCATGGTGGCGAGGCAGCAAGACCCAAACGCACAAGAATTTCAGACTAGAAACAAGAAAATTGTAAAATTTTAGAAAGAAATTAAAAACCTAAACTTACAGATTAAATTCTGATATTTTTTTTGAACATGAAGAAACAGAAATGAAATAAGGGGGAATTAGTGATTCACTAAACTGGAAATACAGAAGGAGAGAAGAGGGAAATTACCTTGGGGTCGCCGGCAAAGGGAGCTCCGGTGAGTTTTCCTCCAGTAGCAGTCGAGAAAACAGAGACAGTCGAGAGATCGAGAAGAAATAGAAAGACCGAGAGAGAACAGAGGAGAGAGAGACAGTAGCGTGAGCAGGGAGAACCGAGAAAGGGGAGATAGAGCAGAGGGATGGCGAGAGAGATAGAAACGGGAAGAAGGAGCTGGGTTCTGGGAACAAAAGAGAGAAGGAGACGACAGAGCAGAAGGGAGAGAAGGGTGAATGTGTGTTGTGTCTAGGGTTTGGGGTAATTTTGGGTAAAGTTTGGGCCGGATCAAATAAATCTGATGGACCGATTAATGTTAAAATCTAGTGGGCCAATTTCAAGAATTATCAATTGGGCTGGGTTTAATGCAATCTGGGCCCAAATTAAAATACTTAGAATGAATTAATTTATCTCTTAAAGAATGGATTAATAAATTGAATTTTTGGAAAGATTAGTAATGGGTTGGATATTAATAGTTAGATTAAATCCAATAATTAGATCAATTAAGTTATGATATTAGTAGTAATATTTCAATAATTCAATTCTTAAATAGTATTAATTAAATTAATACTATCCAATAGAGATTTAATTAGCATTTTTGGCTTGAGATTAAGATTTATTCAAGTAAATTATCTTGAATAATTATAGTACCCATTATTCAATTAATTGGGTAAGGCAAATGAAAATATTAAGGTTTTAATAAATCAAAGATTGATTTAAAATCTTACGAAAATAGTATAGAAATCTCTAAGTACTCGAACAGTAGTCGAGCAAAGGATTAGAATAGATAATGAAATAATAGAATATTATTTCATTTTATTTAGATGAAGTAAATTATATACTCACAAGGAGTATCTTCCTCTTAATTACGATTAAGGTTACGGAAGAAGGAAATACTAAACGAGAAAGAATTCAGATCCTATCAAAGGAAGCGATTCAGGTAGGCTTTTCTACCCTATGCATATAGTAGGCTTTCTTTTACAATAAAATCGCATGCGTTGTACCAAAGTATGATTTTCGCTTTAGAATGCTCTAGAATTTTAAATGATATGAAGTATTGCATTGTCGAAAATATTTATATTTTGGTATGATGCGTATTTGTTGAACAATTAATTGATTTCGGACCTTTAAAGATTTATATCTTTTAAGGTTAGTGTACACCAGAACCGTGAGTCATCTTAGCGGGTTGGCCGGTTTAGTGTTCGCGGAAAGTGGCCACTTTCCCGGCACACAGAATTACAGATATGTTTGATTACTCCAGAACTTAGACTGCGCAGTCGAATTTTAAGATCCACAAGAATTTTAGTGAACATAGGTTCTTTAGTGACAAAAATCCCTATGTTGCACTGTATTACGGCAATTACAAATTATATATGTATGAATGCATTTTTGGCATGTGTCTACTGAGTACTTTTGTACTCAGCCCTGCATATATTTATAAATGTGCAGGTTGAGCTGTGATGTAAAGGAGGAGTGCTCAGCGATGGTTTTGTTGAACTCAATTAGCAATTACTCTTGGGGGTTTACATGTCTTCATACATGTAGACTTAGAAATTGATCCAGTTTCCACTGCCAGACTTTTGTTTTAGACCCAGGAACTTATTAGCTATCTATCTTGCATTCGAACTATGTATTTCAGACTTGTGCTCGTTTTTCATATTTCAAGATGTTGTTATAATCACTTATTCTGAGGTGTTTCCCGATCCCCATTCAAGTAAACGCTTTCGTTTCGTTTCATTATCCGTATTTTTATTTCGAGTCACGTTTTCCTCGATTTTACTTAAAGAAGTGAAATGGGGACGTGACAATTCTTCCACCCTTTCTCCTCTAAATACTCACACCATTCATCACCTTCAATTCCAATCTCATCAACTTTACCACTCAAGCATCTCCTAACCACAAAAATCTCCAATTCCTTCTCCCCAAATTTCCAATCCCTAATTTTTCCAATTCCCCCAAATTCTCAAACCCTAACTTCTCTCCCTCTCCATAAATTCACCTTCTTCCTCCCAAAATCCGGCCACACCAACCTAGTTATCCGTCACCGCGGTTGCACCACCGACCACAGTCACCTTCCGGCGACCTTCCGGCGACTTTCCGGCGAATTTCCGGCAACCTCTATTGTCACCTTCTCTACCTTAAATGGCACGCTCCAAGAATCATGTCGGTGAGCAAGCTGCAAGCACTTCTCAACCAGAAGAGCCTACCACCGAGGAGCTCCAACAAGCATATAATTGCCCATTTCCACTCGAATCACACTTGGAGGGCCAATTCTACGAAAGGTGGACTCAGCATGAGTAACTCCGCCTCATACACTTGACTGGAATTTGCTAGCTAGTTTAGGATGTGTTAGAGAACTTGAGCAATATCTTGATGTTTTAGGACTTAGAAAATATGCTCATATGTCTTTTAAATGTTTTAAAGTACTTACACATGAATTCTTATCGACTTTGACTGTGCCTGCGGACCTTACTTTCTGTACATTTAGATTGCGGGGAGTACCCCGCCGCATTTCTATCACTGTTTTGTGCAGGATTATGGGATTCCACCGCAAGAATGTGGGGGACCAAGCCCCATCTTCCCACTTTAATCCAAACGCCGCGTGGAATTCCCTAATAGGTTTTCACAACTGGCAAGCCGGTGGGATGCCGGCTGGTTTCATTCAGAATAATGTTCTGATGATCCTTCATAAGTTTCTATCTTATGGGATCACTGGCAAGGAGCAAGCAAATAAGGTGAACCAGTCTGAAGTCTACCAGCTCCAGAGTGCCATTCGAGGCTCCCGGGTGTGCGCCGGCTACTATATTCTTAACACCTTTAAGAATATGTTGGCCACAGTCTGATATCATGCCACACTGCCCCTCGTGATCTATGCCATTGCTCGGCACTTCGAGGTTTTTGACTCGAAGCATCTTGATCCCGCCGACACCATCTATGTGTCGAGGATTGATCACTCGGAGCTCCGCCAGGCTCGCATTTGCACCATGGATTACACATGGGTGCCATCCACCTCTCAACGCTGTGTGGTTAACCACACTAATGAGTTGGCCTCCATAGCCGCCAACTTACCTGATGTCGGCGGTGACGAGGGAGCAGCTGACCAAGCAGCCGAGGAGGATGCCCCTATGCAGGACGCCTTTGCTCCCGGGCCTTCCTCATATTCGATGGGCACCGACCAGTATCACTATGGTGCCGGATCCACTTCTACCGGTGGTATGGACCACCTCACGTCGCAGTTTCAGCCTCTGAGCACTGAACTCGGCGCTCGTTCGGTCTGACTTCACCTCCTTCAGGCAGGACTTCAACAGCTTCTCCCAGGACTTGGGGGCGCATGCTCACGAGGCCCAGTCCTTCTACTGGGAGTTTGGAGACTTCAGCTCCTCCATGCTTCGGAGCCAGGAGCGGATTGAGGAGAGGGTGACTGCTATCCACGATTTGATGTCTGAGCAAGCTCGTCAGTGGAGATTGTCTCAGGAGCAGTCGGCTCTCCAGTATTAGCAGATACTAGAGAACAACCGACATATGGCCGAGCTTAACGCCCAGTGGTCAAACTGGGCTTTGTACGATCACCCACCGCCGCCGCCGGATCAGCAGTGACTTGTCACTGCTGCTTAGTACGTATTTCTTTTTGTTTTCTTTTTGCGTGTGTCCGGGTTGTTTTGCATTCAGTTTATTTTTCTTGTTTTGTTGCTTCTTTTGTTTTGTTTCGCGTTTCTTTTGTAGGTCTAACCCTTTACAATTACTCGAGCTCTCACCACCGCCGCATTGCCCTGTATCGGGTATTATCTTTTCCTCTCTCTTGTTTTTATGTTGCAATGAGGACATTGCCATCTTTATTTCGAGGGGGAGGGGTGTGTATGCTTTATATTGTAGCATGCGGCATATTATTAGAATTGTGTAGTTGTGCATACATGTTTGTCCAATTGCTGTTGAGCTTGATATGATTAGTGCTTGATTTTGACGAGGACTTGTTAATTATGTTTGATGACATGAATTGCCGTTGTGAGTTATCGATTGGGTATGAGTGTTGTATCTTGATCATAATTGTTGTGGGTCACTATTTGTGTGATGATTTTATGTGATATCTCGTAGCGTTGTAAATTTGGTTAAAATTGCTCGTTGGTTAGACTTGTTTATTAATTATTGTGTTTGAAGATTGAGTTGGGAGGCCTCTGCTCCTCTGGAAACCATGAGCATGGGAAACCACATGAGAACAATTTAGATAACCTCTAAATGTTTTTATCTCGTGACTTTTGGCCATATAACCCACTCTTTCGATATCCGGCTCGAATGGCCTTAATAATTATAATTGAGTCGCTTGAACTATTTGAATAGGTGATAAGAACTCTACCCCTCTTCCTCTATGAAATTGAAGAAAATTTTGGATTCGAGGAATGGGTATGGGAAACCACACTAGGATACTCGGTTTATCCGAAGATCACACCTAGTGACCAATGTTCTTTGCGATTTGGCTCTTAATTGATTGTGATTAAAATGATAAAAATCCAAAGTCTAGCTTGTGAGTGATTGAAAAGCCAAATTTACATGCGTTATTGAGTTTGATCATATTGAGTTGCACCTTCGAGGGAAACACATAATATTGATTGATTTATAATCTTACGATCCCTTTTGATTGCTCGTAATGAATATGATTGCCATTGAATGATTATACTTGTCGCTTGTTTTGAAATCTCCGTATTATGTCGAGTTTAGACTTGCTTGAGGACAAGAAATGTATTTTGTGCGGGGAGGTTGTTTTATCTATTTTTCGATCTCGTTTCTCTCATAATCTTGTCTATCGTATCGCTTGTTGTCGTTCGATTTGATGCTTTTGTGTGCTATATGTTACATTTTAGGTAAAGATCGACACACGAAGTGGAACATCGTTCAAGAAGAGAAACGAGCGCGAAAAGAGGTGAAAAGATGAAGAAAATGATGAAAAAGGGCAGAACTCGTGCCTAGCGGTCGCTAGCCCCCTAGCGACCGCTGGCTTAAGCCACAAGGATGAACAGAACTTGGGGCTAGCGGTCGCTAGCCCCTAGCGACCGCTAGCCCCTGTAATGTAGAGAAGACAGAACAGTGAGGTAGCGAGCGCTACCCCCCAGCGCTCGCTACCCCACTGCAGCATCACCTCAGCCAGCGAGCCAAGGTAGCGCTCGCTGGCCCCTAACGAGCGCTACCCTGGCGCGATTCTTTCTCCTATTTAAAACGCCCACACGTGATTCTTCGGGAGACCTGACACACGTTTTTGTACTTCTAATCTACTGGGACCCAAATTCGATTATAATAAACAGATAGACATCATACATAAATCAAAATATTTATGGCAAGATAGTACTTTGAAAATATCTCGTTTCATTCTAAAATCATGCACACATATTTTCATAGAGTAAGAAAAACCTACTTGATAGTCTCGAGTGATGACTGCTTCGTTCTTGAGATGTGGATCCGACATCTCGTCGAAACCTTTAAATAAATCTCAAGTGAGATACATTTGTCAAGTATATCTAATACTTCTAAGTGCAAGGAAATATTATCCTTTATTATTTCGAGAATTAATCTCGGGTCTTTTAACTCGATTATCATTAGAGTACCGTAATTATTTTCTAGAGGTGTCGTTGGATGATTTCTAAATCAAGCTATGATTGAGAGTTTATTTTACCCAAGTAATCAATTATTGGGTAAAAATAAATAAAGGAATTTCTATTTTAATATTTTGGTCATTGAATCAAAATAACTAATTTTTTTTTGGTTAGGTTAACCTCAATTATCATACTCTAAGTATGATTTATAATTTAATCATTTATTATGATTAAATTCTAATTAATAAATTAAATTCCCTAAATTTAATATTAGAATTCTATTCTTGAACATAGTCCAAATGAATTAAGTCATAGTCCATTGAATTAATTAATTGATCCAACTAGAATTAATTAAATAAATTCTAGCCCATTACAAGTGTATTTACTCTAACTAATCCAATTACTTCTGGGCCCATTCAGATTTATTTAACTAAGTCCATGGAGTTATTTACATAGGCTCATTCATGTTAGTAGACATAGCCCAACTAAATGTACTCTTCGGCCCATCAGTTTAAATAATTTCGGCCTACTCGTTTTATTATTTCTAGCCCATTATAAAATTTAATTTGGGTCCAACAGAAAATAGGAACCGACCCATTAACCCGGCCCAGTTCTAGATGGTTCTATTATTGAAACTAGACTTAGGGTTATACTCATTCTTATTTCCATTCCCAGACACAACATTCGCCTACCACTGCATCTCCTTCTATCTCTCGATTTCATCCGGCTCTGCCTCCCCGCCACTTCGCCATCGCTGCCCCCTTTCTCCTCCGGCGACTCCTTTCTCAGCCTTCTCCAGTTGTTCTCCGCCTTATTCGCCTCGCTATTCTCTTCCTTCGGCGCAAGGAGTGGCGACTAGTAGTGGATCCTCACGAAGTCTCAGTGAGGACCCTATCATCCCGTCGTGCGCCCGTAGGCAGCAACCCCTGGAGCCCCGCACCGTCGTTCCAGTCTTAGCACCGTACCCAGCTCCCTCTACAGGTGAGGTTTCCTCCCCTTTCTCCCTACTGTCTTTCTTTCTCTCAATTGATTAAGTGGTGGTTTTGGTTTTAAGATTCAAATCTTGGCTATGCACGCATATCTAATTGAGGTATCTGATTTGGTTTTCATTTTAAATGTTGTCTTGATTTAGTTCTAACCATTTTTCATTGACATTGTGAAGGAATTGTCTTTGGTTTGGGAATGGATGGAGTTGGGTTCGAGCTGGGCGACTTGGTGGAGACCTATCCGTTGGGACAACCGTGACTGGCTCGGTTAGGGAGGTCCGAAGGGTGGCTCACCTCTGGGGGCACCCAGTAGATAAGTCTGCCCTTCCTTTTCATTTATTAAGCTTTCTGTTTAGTGAAGCTTGTTTTCTGCATCTTAAGTTTACCTTTGTGTGTTGCATGCTTGGTTGAGGTCAGTTTCTAGGATTTGTTGCTTTGTGTTTTAAGAAGATTATGGTTTGGGGTTGAATATGTGTTTTGGTGAGTTTTGATCGAAATTCTTACCAGTTCTTTTTGTTAAGGTGTTATGTTTTCCTTTAAGCATATAGTGAATCATAAGTATGTTATGTTCTAAGTTCTTCTAAGTATTAGAGTTCTAGATTTGGTAGGTTAAATGTTGAAGATGGAGTCCATGATAACTAATAAACATGCTATGTTTTCAACTAAGTTCAGATGCTGAAATCTAAAATTTGAATGTTGAGGTTTTTGTTTTAAAGTCTTACCTTAAGGATAGAGGTAATTTTGGCATAGATTTGGGCAGGATTCCCTCTCCACACTTCTCCTTGGGGATCTGCTCTTCTAGCTGACTTGCAAGTTTGAAATGAGTGAGATTTTGCTTCATGCAGTCTTAGAAACCTTAGCAAGGTTGGTGTTTGAGTCTAGCTTACCTTATGATAGTTCCTATGTCGCTTGGAATTTGGGCAGGGCTCTCTTCTAATTCTCCTTGCTTCCTCTAACTAGTTTGATTTCTATTGTTTTGTGGGTTGTAAAAGCTATCTAAGGGTTGGAAGGATTGGTATTTATAGGTTGTTACTACTGAGTTTGGAGCTTGCTTGACTTTGTTTCCAACATCATCAGAATCTGTTGGGAACCCTAAAGATTAGTGTTGATGATGGTCTTTCGAAACAC
>JAPKLX010001539.1:972-20168 GCA_026898415.1 Leonotis leonurus
TGAGACTTCTTTCATCTTTCTGGTTCAACTGGCTTCGACTATCTGGTTTATAGAAACCAAAAGAAATGATACAGAACATGAATAATACCAAGTGTGTTTTTGAGAGAACATCATCAAAACTTAGAATATTTGTGGGGTTCCCAACAATTTCCCCCCTTTTGATGATGTCAAAACCACACTTAGACAGCGTAATCAAATAACATGTATCATGTTCTGGAGTGATTAGCTATTTGTTATTTAAGTTAAATAACAGTAAACAAGAGTAAGATAAAAAGACAGTAGGATATTGTCTCCAGAAAATTCCACATCCATAGATATATGAATTGATGAGTACAGGAGGACGGCAGAAATAAGACAGAAGATAAGAATTAAAATTTATCTAAGAAAACCATCTGACTGCTCCGCCCTTCTTCATTTTCTCTCTCTGTGCATCGGAAACCAGTTGGATGCTCTCATAGATGCCATCTCTCACCCTGGCATAGTTTGGATCATGGTTGTCGATTTTATAGCCTTTGAACTTTGCCAGTTGATTGATGTAGTTTAGAATATAAGTCTTATCTGGAATGGTGCTGCCTGGTATGGTTGGGCATACCATAAACTCTTTCTCAGGGGCTTTGATCTGAATCTTGGCATCAGATGCTGCTGTTCTGATCCTCTGTACCAGCCCCTGGTCACTGAAGTTGTCCAGATATCTGTTGAAGTCCTCATCTGGAATAGACTCTGAATATGTAGGCTCCTTCAAAAAGTATCTGTTCAGGATGAAGCCTTGCTTTACTTTCTCCCAGTCGATCTGATCTCCTTCTGGAACCCATGCATCAGTGGGTGTCTGTTTCTTTAAAGACAGGTTCCAGGAGAAGGGTTTCTTCTTCTTCTTCTTCGATTGAGTTGTTGATTGAGATGACTGTTGCTGTGAGCGTTCTGTAGATGAAGGCGAGGAGAAAGGAGTTTGAAAAGATTTTTCTTTGGCCTCCTGAGCAGCTAGCTTTCTTTCTCTCTCTGCCTGTTCCTTGTAAAACTTCGCTCTGAACACTGGATCACACGCTTGATCCATGCTCACGCCGAACAGCAGCAACTCAGCAATTTGGTCTCCTTCATCCACTGGTTTCTTTCCCTTGTCCATGGGAGTCTGATGTGTACTTGAGATGGGAGGTTGTTCTGTCCCAAGAAGCGTATGATCTGGTCTTGGTGGTGTGGTTGGTCTAGGTTGAGCCGGTGCTGATGTTTCTGTTTCAATCACCACCTCTTCTGTTTCCAGAAACTTGCTGCTATCTTTGCCTCCTTTACCTTCTGATGATTCCACCTTTTTGACATCATCAAAGAGGGTTGTTATAAGTGTACGCAGAGAGGCAATCTCTTATGTCATTTGTGCCATTTTATCTTCAGCGTCAGCCTTGTACCCGAGCAATAGATTAACTGTCTGGTCAGTTGTATGAAGCTTTTGCTCGAGCCTGCTGTTCAGTGTTGACAGAGTCTTGTCATATGTTTCTTGAAGTTCTTCAACGGTAGTAATGCGGTTGCTTTGAACTTCAAATTCTTCTGGATTGGGGTACAGAAGGTCATCTAGCACATCCATCTGGTGTCTCTTCATCAGCTCCACAAACTTCTCATTTTCAAATGTGGCGAATTGTGAATGGATGAGTAAGTCAGCATTTTCCTTCAACTGAGCAGCCAGTTGAGTGCCTTTCTGTGCTACAGCAGCAGCAATGGTTTCTTGTTGTTTGGCTAACAGATCAGCTACCAGAGATGTTGTCTTTTCTGCCTTTTCTTCCATGCTGTTGAGACGAAGATTGATCTTTGCCTGTTCTGCTTCATTTTGGAGGCGGTCATCATCTATCTTTTTGTCTAGCTCCTTTCTGATTGTTCTGAGCTTGCCTCTGATGTCACGATCCATGTCATTTACATAGTCTTTCTGATGTTGATTAAAATCAGAAAGAATCTGGGTGGCTTTTTCTTGTATGGAGTAGCATACATCAGTCATGTGGTCTTCAACTCTAAGAGTAATCAGATTGTCCAGTTGATAGTTATTGAAGGTCTTGGGCTCTCTTTCCAAGAGTTCTTCCATGGTGTAGAAGTTGACGTGTTTCTTCAACTTCTGTGCAGCACCATGGGTATATATTTCATTGCTCGGCTCGCCACCAATGTGTTGACCCACTGGTTCATCATCACCTGAATCAAGGTCGATGATAGGTGTTTTCTTTGCAGACTTCTTGGATGAAGTTTCTTCCTGCTCTGGGTGTTGTTCTGCCTCTTGTTGTGGTTGATCTGCTGGTGCTGCTTCATCCATCTGGACTTCGGGTTGTGGTGTTTGCAGATCAATCTTCAAACTCTCTGCCTCTTGTTGCATAAGACCAGAGATGAGTTGCTTGTATTCTGCTCTTATTTCTTGGATGGTGGTGACCTGTAGTAGACTCAGCAGTGTTGCTTCTTCCTTCTTGAGTTCATCAATGGTTTTGAGCTGGAGCAGTGCATCAAAGACATAGTACTCGCTGTCCTTGACCAGCAAGTAAAGCTTGATGCGTCTTGCTGCTCCCAAACTCTCTGGAAGCAGGTTGATTCCAGGAAACTCTTGTAGGACAGAATGTTCGGCCTCATTTTCCAGCAGATTGATGACACTCTCTGCTTGTTGTTTCCTTGCTTCTGCTTCATCGGCTGATTCGCCTTCCTCGTCATCCTCGCTGATTCTCTCCATTCTGCTAGGTGAGGGTGTAGCTGTTCTAGCTGGAGAAAAATCTTTCTCTTGATGTGGAATATGGCTTGTTTCTGGTTCCATGTCACCTGCTGGAGTCTCTGTTTGTTCTGTTGCTTCCTGTGGTGCTTCTTCTTCTTGTTCTGGTATATCCGATTGTTCTGCTGTTGCTGCTGGTGGTGGTGATGATTCTTGAACTTTTCGCAGTCTGCGTTTCTTCTGTTTAGGTTGGGATGCAGACGTTTCTGTCTCAACAGAACTTCCTCGCTTACGTGCTGTTTTTTCTTTGACCACTTTCTCCTTGGTAACTTTTTCTTTCTTCTTTTCAACACCTTTAGTAGGTGGCATCCACGTAGGGTTAGAACTACCCACTTCCAGTGCTGCTTCACGGTGTACTTCATCGGGTATCTTGTTGAAAAATTGTGGTGCGAGTCCCAATGACATTTCCAGCTGGTGTTGGTCCTTGGGGATAGAGAGGCTTGTGTTGAATTCAACAGCATCTTCCCAGACTTTGGTGGAATGTCTGAGATTCCTCTTAACTTCCACTGAAGTTCCTCTGCCCCTGCTATCCTTGGTGTAAGTAACCAATTTGGCTTCCTTAGCCATCAGCTCAAACAAGATTCTGCTCCAGTTGACTCGAAGGTTGAGAACAACTGCCGTGAGAATTCGGAATTTCTCAGGTGTGACTTGATCATATGAGCCACTGTGGTTGAGAAATATTCTCTGAACCAATTCTAACAACAACTTGAAACCCGGTTGGAGTAAGGCATGCTGGAACATTCTTCCAGTATAGGAGATGGGTATCACCATCATGATTTCTACTGCCTCTTGCAGTTGTTGAGGAGTGATATCATCCAAACTCAGACCTTCGTCTTTCAAACGATATGCCTGGTTGATCATTTGGATGACGTTGTATGGAGTCTTGCTGGTTCTGTCACCAATCGGCATCGGTACATTTGCTTCAAAGCCATGCTTATCATTCTGCCATGTCAGATAAAATGTAGCCACTTGTTTGGCCAAAAACATGTTGGGATGCGAAGTGACAATGTTGCAGAAACCTAACATCATAAGAACATTCAACACAAATATATATATATTCATCAGTTTATATGAACACATATGAATATTCTCACATGAACAGTAAATTAGAAGAATAGAACATATTTAACAGTTCACAGATCATGTAAGGCAATACATGTAATCATTTGCAGATGTAATAAACTTAAAAACCTTTGCAACGAGAAACCATGGCAAAGATTTCTTCAAGTTTTCAAAATCCATGGATGTCTAATACAGCATATGGTTCAGGCGAAAGAAACCTCTGAACCTCGGCAACATGTTGGAGAAATAGAGAAGTTTGTGGTGCCATGATCAAATCGCAAAATGTTTGAGAAGAGATTTGCAGAAGTTTGGGAAACTCTTAAGTGCTTAGAGTGAGTAGTGCTCAGTGCGATGAAAGTGAAGGTGAACAGTTCTGAGATGTATAACGCATATATATAACATAATAATCAATGACACAGATGAAAGCATAGAAAATGGATGGTTGGATGAATATCTCCCTTTTTAGTTTTCCCGCTTCAGTCTTTGTTTTGCCGCCTTTCCTTGCGTGAGATGTACGCTCTAGATCCTAGGGTTTGTAGGCGAGCGTGTGTGTATCTCTTACTTTTGGGCAACTTTCCTTTTTCTACTTCTTGCACGGATTTTCTCGATCCCAGTTCCCAAAGTTGTGCTAATCATCACAAAAATAGAAGATTTAGTAAATCTAGGAAAAGAAATAATTTTTCAGACTGTAATCTCGTAGATTGATTATGGGAAGTGACGTCTTTTATCTCGGTCGCTTCAATTTCCTCAAAAAGTTCCCCCTTGACTTAGTAAGTAAGAAATAATTTCCACGTGATACTCTAATTTGAGTAATTAATGACACGTGAAATTATTATTTCCTTCTTGACACTCTGTAAATCTTGAAAGCCTTCTGTTGTTAACGTTCTGGTAGCTTTCTGTTGTTAACGTTCTGGTAGCTTTCTGTTGTTAACGTTCTGGTATTTGCAGTCTGGTAACCTTTTGCTATTTGCATTCTGGTAACTCTCTGCTTGATCTATCATCCAGACTTAGTAATCCAAGCTTTCCACATAGCATCTTAAATCTCTCTTCTGGTAGGGCTTTTGTCAGTATATCAGCACGTTGGATATCTGTATGGATTTTCTCGATCTGGATGTGCTTTCTCTCCACATGATCTCTAATAAAATGATGTCTTACATCAACATGTTTGCATCTTGTGTGAAGTACTGGATTCTGTGTTATAGCTATTGCACTTGAACTATCATAGAATATTGGTATCTCTTTTACTTCAATCTCGTAATCCTTTAGTTGCTGCTTCAACCATAGGATTTGTGCACAACAGCTTCCAGCAGCCATATATTCTGCTTCTGTTGTTGATGTGGCAACAGATGTCTGTTTCTTTGAAAACCAAGATATCAACTTGTTTCCTAGAAATTGACACGTTCCAGAGGTAGACTTTCTGTCCAGTTTGCATCCTGCATAATCTGAGTCAGAATAGCCTGTTAGCTCAAAGTTGTCGTCATGTGGATACCAGAGACCAACGTGAGCTGTTCCTTTAAGATATCTAAGTATCTTTTTGACAGCTTCCATATGTGATTCTTTGGGATTGGCTTGATATCTGGCACACACTCCTACTGCAAACGTGATATCTGGTCGACTTGCAGTAAGGTATAATAGTGAGCCAATTATGCCTCTGTATTTTGTTATAGGTGCTGGTTTGCCTTCTGGATCTGGGTCTATCTTTCCATTTGTCTGCATTGGAATCTTGGCTGGCTTGCTGTCTTTAACTCCAAATTTGTTGACCAGATCGTTGATGTACTTTGCTTGATTTACAAAGATACCATCTGGTAACTGTTTTACTTGCAAGCCTAAGAAGAAATTCATCTCGCCCATCATGGACATTTGTTATTTGTTCTTCATTAGATCAGCAAATTTATCACATAGATGAGACGATTGAGATCCAAAGATTATGTCATCTACATATATCTGGCCCAAGAGGATATGTTCTTTGACTTTAATGACAAACAGTGTTTTGTCTACAGAACCTCTCTTGAATCCTGATTCCAGCAGAAATGTTGACAACGTTTCATACCACGCTCTGGGTGCCTGTTTCAAACCATAGACAGCTTTAGCTAATCTATATACTTTCTGGTCAGGATTTCCCTCTTCAAAACCAGGTGGTTGTTCAACATATACTTCTTCTTCAAGTATACCATTTAAGAATGCACTTTTAACATCCATCTGGTACACTTTGAATCTTTTGTATGCTGCATATGCGAGGAATAATCTGATTGCTTCCAATCTGGCGACTGGTGCAAAAGTCTTGTCAAAATCGATACCTTCCTGTTGACTGTATCCCTTTGCTACAAGTCTAGCTTTGTTTCTGACTACTTCTCCACTTTCATCTCACTTATTCTTGAATACCCATTTGACACCTATTACTCCATGATGTTTTGGTCTGTCTACCATATACTAGACTTGGTTTCTTTTGAACTCATTGAGTTCTTCTTGCATAGCAATAACCCAATCTGCATCTTTGAGTGCTTCATAAGTATCAGAGGGTTCAACACGTGATAGGTAGCAACTGAGAAGTGCACTCTCTCCATGCATTCTTCTGGTTCTTACTCTATCACCTGGGTTCCCAACAATCTGTTCAGGAGGGTGATTGTCTTGTATCCATCTCCTCCTGCTAGTCATTTCTTCTTCTGATATCTCAGGTTCTGGTTCATTTGTTGGATCCTCAAATTCTGGGTGAGATGTTTGAAAAGGATTGTCAACATCTGGTTCTTCAATTTCTTGATTATTGTTCCAACCATTTGTCTCTCTTGATTCTTCTGGTTGATCATGATTTTGTTCATTGTTATCTACTTCTTCTGGTTGATTACCTTCTGGTTGAGTTATTGATCTATCAAAGTCCAGAATGATGTGTTCTGTTCCCCCTTGCTGTGAGCTTATTCCTTCAGCATTAGATGGAACAACAATATCATTATCATCTGTTGTATTCCAGATTAGAATATCTTCTAATAGAATTCCTTCTGGTTTCTTTCCTTTGTTCTGGCCTTGTGTATGTTCATCACTCAACTCTCTGTCAATGACAGAAGATTCATCAAAGACAATATGAGGTGTTACCTCCACAATATGGGTCTTCTTGTTGTAAACCCTATAAGCTTTACTAACATCAGAATATCTTAAGAATATTCCAGGGTCAGCTTTGCTATCAAAGGTTTTCAATTGTGATTTCCCATTATTATGGATGTAACATAAACAACCAAAAGTGCGGAAGTAATGTATCCTGGGCTTTCTGTTGTTCCAAACTTCGTATGGTGTCTTTTCATGTCTGATGGTAACAACAGCTCTATTCTGTGTATAGCAAGCTGTAGAGATTGCTTCTGCCCAAAATTTCTTAGGTAATCTGGTTGCATTAAGCATAGTACGAGCTGCTTCCTTTAACGATCTGTTTCTTCTTTCAACTACCCCATCCTGTTGAGGTGTTCTGGCTGCAGATGTCTGATGTGTAATTCCCATCTGGTTGCAGTAATCCTCAATCTTCTGGTTTAGGAATTCTGTACCACGATCTGTTCTGATGGTAGTAATAGAGACTTCCTTTTTCTTGGTGATTTTGTTGAGGAAGATTGGCAGCTTTTCCAATGTCTCTTTCTTCTTATATAAGAAGATTACCCATGTGAATCTTGAATAATCATCAATGATGACCAGAGTGTATTTTCTACCATTTATACTTAATGGCTTAACTGGGCCAAATAAGTCTAAATGTAGTAACTCTAAGATTCTGGTAGAGGACTGAGCAAATTTACTAGAAAATGATGATCTGGTTTGTTTTCCAGCTTGACATGCTTCACAGATGTGATTCTTGTCATATATTTGATCTGGTAGTCCTTCAACTAGTTTCTCTCGTGCAATCTTATTGATTGACTTGAAATTGAGATGACTTAGTCGTTTATGCCATAGCCAACTAGTTTCTGATACTGTCTTTGTGACCAGACATGTCTCAATCTGATTGTCCCATTGCACAATGTATAATCTATCCTGCAATTTCCCGGTAAGGAGTATCTCATCTCCTTCCTTGTTCTTAACAAAACAATTGTTAGCATCAAAAACAATTTGATTACCATTAGTACAGAACTGACTTACAGAGAACAGATTGTGGCTAAGACCCTCAACATATGATACGTTTTTGATGGTGGTCTTGCCAACTTTTATGTTTCCATATCCTCTGGTATATCCTTTTGAATTACATCCAAAAGTGACCTGAGGTCCTGGTTTCTCTATATAGTCTGATAGTAGGTTCTTGTCACACGTCATGTGTTTTGAACAGCCACTATCAATGATCCAGATTGCTCCTTTTGCTATCTTGTACCTTCTTGCAGTTCTTCTGAACCTGCAATTAAATACACTTAGTTACCCTTCAATATTTGTGTGCTTGGTTATTAGCAAATGTTCCTTTTCGAATCCAGAACAATTTTGGGTTGGGGACAACAATATAACAAGTAATAACATTTCCTTCGTTATCAATTTTTGACAAAGAATGAAATATAGATGGATGGTATCTTCTTATTCCATCATTCTTCAATCCTTTATTTGTAGGTAATGTCCTGTTGACATTCTTGTTGGTAATGTCCTGTTGACATTCTTTTTGTGAACCCTTTCTGTTTCTGTGTAACCTGCTGGTTGTTCCTTTGTTTGATGGTACTGTCTGTTGCCAGTTTGTTTCACCATTATCTTCTGTGGTTGTTCTTTCTTGTTTCTAAGATTTATCACTTGATCTGGAATCTGTTTCCTTTCTGGTACGAATTTCATGGTGCTAGAGGATTTCTCTGAGTGACCTGGATATCCTAATCCAGATGTACCCTGTTGTTGAAGGTTGATTAGCAGCTTGGCACGTTCATCACTCTTGTATACCATTTCCTTTCCTTTCTTTATCTTCTCTTCAGCAACGTTGTTTCTTGTAATGAGATCTTTTACCTTAGAGTTTAGCGAATGAATCTCATTGTCTTTTCCTTTAATCTTTTCTTCCAGATCAGATAGTTGAGCAACGAACTGTGTATTAGCAGTACTCAGTATCTGTTCTGTTTTCTTCATCCTATCATTCTCTTCAACTACTTCTTTAAATAACCTCTTGATGCTCGAGTAGCTTTTGAACATCTCATTGACTTCATCCCAAGAGTATTCATCTTGATCTTCTATTTCCTGTTCCAGATAAGTATTATTTGAAGAGTTAGAGTAGCAGGAATTTACCTCTACATCATCTAGACCGTTGTCTAGTCCTACATACCATTCATCCCAGTTTTCTTCTTCTTTGGATAAGAATGCTTCATCATCTTCTGTTGAACTATCAGATAGATGACTTGAGCTAGAATCTTCTTCTTCTGCTATCATGGCTTTACGTTGAGCTTTTAGTTTTCTGTCCCTCTTAGCTCGTAGTTCTTCTCTTTGACTTTTAGATAAGTCTGGGCAATCGGTTTTGAAATGACCTGTTCTCCCACAACCATAACAAGTATAGTCAGTAGGATTAGTGATTTTACCATTACCTCTACTTTCTGTTTTGTCATCAGATTGTTCTGCTTCTTTGTTCTTCTGGTATCTACTCTTGTTATCTTTGTAGAACCTTCTATACTTTCTCGATCTGATTTCCATCTTGTCCATTCTCTTAGCAATCATTGAGAATTCTTTGAGTAACTTATCATATCCTCCTTCTGCAGGTGTAGCAGATGATGCTGATTCATCTGTTTTGCACTTCGCTTTGAAGGCAGTCTCTTTCTCCTTCTTTGAGCTATTCTCGCTCTTCTTGCTGGAGGAGTAATCTGGTCCGTGAATCCTTCTGATGTCACATTCATGGACAGCTAGATGATCAAAGAGTGCTTCTATAGATAGATCATTAAAATCAGCACGTAGAGGTTGCATAGCTGAATAAATTTCCCAGCTTGGTGGTAGAGCTCTAAGAATCTTGAGATTCTTCTCTCTCTGTGTGTACTTATTCTTTTTGAAGGCAGACACTTCAAGTAGTACTTCAATGAACCTGTTCTTCATTTGTTCAATGGTTTCTCCAGGTTTCATTTTGAATTCATCGAACTTGTTACATGCTAGGGATAGCTTGTTCTCGATCATTGCTTCAGATCCTAGACTGAGATCTCTCAAGGCTTCCCACATTTCTTTGGCTGTATCAAGGTCTTGGATCTTAGCCAGATGAACTCCTTTTACAGTACTGGAAATAATTCCTTTAGCAAAATCATCAAGATTTGCTTTTCTTCTTTCTTCTGGAGTGTACTTTCTGGGGTCTTTAAGTACTTCTTCTTTGTGTACTCCTGTTTCAGTGATACGAGTTGTTTCTTCAGTAATGGCTAATGGTCCTTCTTCAATAACCTTCCACATGAGGCAGTGATGAGCCTTGAGACACATTTTTATTCTGAAACTCCACTCTCTGTAACCTTGGATGGAGAATTCTTAGCATGCCCTGATAACAGATGATTCCATAATGACAGATAGGATGTAAATGATGAAAAAGATTTTCTAGATCTATTCAAGTAGACCACGCAGGTATTAACCTTGTGAAACAAAACAATGGTCAGTTTGAACCACTGCTCTGATACCACTTGTTGGTCCCGAAAGAGCAAGGTTTGGTGTATGGGGGGGGGGGGGGAAATACACCAAATACAAACTTTTCAGTTTACTTGACTAATTTAATCAGAGAGATGTAAGCTTTCTGAAACACAGATTGCTTGAGGTGATAGACCAGATTGATTTTCTAATCGATCTTGTTCTGTCCAAGCAAAGTCTCTCAAGTGAGTTATACAAAGCAGAGAGTAAGATTAAGCTTAAACTCCAACAGTGTATCGTGTGCGGAATAATGGTGGACTTAGTCGGTGCTCTTGTTAAGAAAATATTTAGAAAACTTAATCGAGTATTTAGGAGATTGATTAAGAATGCAGATTGAATGAGTATGATAGATAGAGAATAAAAACAACTGAATATAAATGCAGAATATAAATAACACAGTTATTTTTACGTGGTTCGGGAAACCCCCTACGTCCACGGTCTAATCCAAACTGGATTAGATATCCACTACTAGGATACTCTTCTTATTTATACTCGCTGAGAACGAGCCACAAGTTTCAAGTACAAGCTTGATTGAAACTTATGCACGAATAAGGGTCGTGTCCCTTTATAACTTACAGAAAACTACTGTAAACAGGTTATCTTCACGTTAATCCACTAGAAAACTACTAGCTAGTAAAGATCTCCTTCTTCTCTCGATAAGACAGACTTGAATCGAGGTTGGGTTGATGTGATTACGATCACGAACGGATTGAAGCTTTTTGTCTAATGAAAGAAAGAATCGCTTGAATGTATTTCTGTAATGTAGCTCTCTCGTTATCTATTTCTCAGACTTTAAAACTTCAAACATATATAGGCTCTGAATTTGAAATTCTAGCCGTTTGTTGATTGGCGTGATTTGATTTGTGGATTGCCAATCAATCATATCTCTTCTTTCCTTGTAGAGTCGTTGATTGAATCTTCTATGAATGGGAAGCAGATCATCTGTGATTACTTTCCTTCTTCGTGTCAATCAGTGATTCTCTTTCCAATTCTCGATGGATGGATTTTAATGCATCATTGACAGAATTGGTTCAGCTCTTTCTGTTTTGCTTCAAACCTTCTGGTTATGTCCTTTCTGGTCTTAGTGCCTTTCTGGTTGAACACTGGTTAGACACTTTCTGGTTGAAGTGCTTTTCTGGTTGAACACTGGTTTAGACACTTTCTGGTTTTAAGTATCTTTCTGTCTGTTACTTGCTGGTTTCTGTCTGAGACATCTTCCATCTTTCTGGTTGAAGCTTTCTGGTTCAACTTTCTGTTAAAGTTGACTTGCTCCACTTTCTGTCTGAGACTTGCTGGTTCAACTTTCTGTTAAAGTTGACTTACTACAGCTTTCTGTTTGAGACTTCTTTCATCTTTCTGGTTCAACTGGCTTCGACTATCTGGTTTATAGAAACCAAAAGAAATGATACAGAACATGAATAATACCAAGTGTGTTTTTGAGAGAACATCATCAAAACTTAGAATATTTGTGGGGTTCCCAACAATGCTCTTGTTTGTTTTCCTGCTTGGCAAGCTTCATATATGTTGTCTTTGTCATATATTTGATTAGGTAGACCTTCAACCAGATTGTCCTTCACCAGCTTGTTGATTGTTTTGAAGTTCAAGTGGCTTAACCGTTTGTGCCACAGCCAGCTGGTCTCTGTACTTGATTTTGTTACTAGACAAATTTCAGATTGATCATTCCATTGTACAATGTACAACCTGTCCTGCAAAATCCCAGTAAGAAGAATTTCTTCTCCTTCTATATTTTTGACAAGACACTTGTTAGCTGTAAATTCTACTCTCTTGTTATTAGCACAAAATTGGCTAATAGAGAATAGATTATGATTTAAGCCTTCAACATAGGATACATTTTGAATAATTGTGTTACCAACATAAAGATCGCCAAATCCTCTTGTAGTACATATGATACATTTTGAATAATTGGAGATGTCTCTGGGTCTATCACCAGCCTTTTTCAACAAAGTCAGTGATGAAGTACATAAGGCCGCACTACTAAGGGCAGCCTTGAGGGTACGAGTCTAAGGGGCTCCCGGACCCCCATTGGTATCAGAGCCGGATCGCTCGCGGTCTTGGCGGCGGGAGAATATAAGTGCCCTGTTGTTGTCTTGCTCGGCGAGTAGGGAGTCGGAAACCTCATCCAGCTATGGAATCCCCCTCAACACTCACTCAGCGTATACTAACCCAATCTTCAGCCCTTTCATTACCTAAACAGTTTACATCTAAAATAGAACACCTTATAGAATACACCACAATACCCAGTGATGCTATCGTAGAAAAAACAGTTCCTCCCCTTGTTAGCCCATATAACATCTACAGAAAATATGGAAGCCTGACCAAAAGTATAAGGTCCCTTATTTCCTCAAAGAATCCTCCTTTAAGGGAATATGTGCAGTCCTCCAAGATGGATCAGTGCGGACTTCCAGCCACAGCCCAGGAGCAATATGTAACTCTAAGCATTCCACAGGAGTACATCGAGGCCTGGAAAAAAGAAGGATACACTCATCTCCATCTCGGAGCAGTAAGACTTGTTCTTTCTTACAATGGAAGAAAAGGTCTTCCTGTTACAGCACGCATAGCTCTCTTAGATACTCGTTATCTTCACTATGAGCATGCTGTAATAGGTACTGTTCTTACAACGCTAAATGCGGGAAGTGTAGTCGTTACATTCTTTCCAAATTTTGCGTTGTCCCTACAAGACGCATCACTCGAATCTACCTTCAAGGTTCAAATCCAGATAACAGGTGCCGAACAAAATCCAGATTGCTTCATGGCGACCCTACACCATCAAATAGTCTACAGGCTGCAAAATCATAGTCTTGATCTCAAAAATCAAGGCTCCTCAGACGCCCTGATGATCCTCGCAGAAGCAAAAAATGAAGTTCCTACTATTGTCCAAGTTCCTCGACAAATCAGTAGGAAAGATCTCGAGAAGCTGGTCCCAACAGAATGGATAACCAACTATGAATCTCTACATCAAAAGGTAGAGACTGTTCAATCAACAGATTTCAAATTTCAAAGAACCAGCGATGGAAGGACAAAGACAATCTTCAAGCCTATGAAGGAAGAAGGTCCATCCAACCCGATGTTCCAGTTGATGGTTACTCCAGTTCAAGGTGTAAGAGAAACCTACTTTAAAGGTTTCCATATACCCGTATCCAGTTTCTCTCCAGACGGAAGCATATCCTATACCGATAGGATTGATGGACACTTTATATGGGACACAGACCCATCTATGTGTGATCCAAGGTGCACGTGCCAAGATGAAGATTCCAGTGACGATGATGACTATGAAGAGGAGGACGAATTCAACCCCGATGATGATGAACCAGACCAACCGTCATTCTATTCTTCCCCTCAATCATGTTTAATGATGGGAGGATATGAGGCGGAATTTCCTCCGTTGTCTAAAAAAGAAGATCAAGTCAATAATATCTTCTCTCGGCCTTACATACAAAGTCCCGTTATAGAATCTGGAGGCCAAAGGAAATCCTTATCCCAAGGAGAAGAAGTCTTAAATTGGCATACAACCAACGCGGTGGCACAAAACAGATCACTCTGCTCAATTGATTCAAAGGTGTCCCAAATACTTGAAAAGGTGCAGGATTCTACTGTCAAAGTAAGTTCCATCGAAGTACAACTCCAACAAATCGAGCAAAAGTTGTCTCGGAGAATCACTCAACTAGATGAAGAACTCCAAAGTCTCATCTCCAAAAGACAATTCGGAGCCGAGTTTTCTCAAAAGGAAGCTGAAATCCGAAAGCTCAAAAGGGAGCTGCAGAGAATTGAAGAGGATAAACTTCATGGAAGATCTCTGTTCATGTCACCTCCAAGCTTCATCCACACGCAACCAGACATGCCAGAATATTCTAAATATTTTGGTATGATATCAAGTATTCCTCTAGATGTTCCTAAGAGGAGTAAAAAGAAGGAAGCTCGAGGACATGACGATCCAGAAATAAGCACTGCACCTGCTGAAACACTTTTGGTGGAAAGTTCTTCAAGGAGAAGAAGCACTGACAAATCTTCAACCTCTTCAAATAGTTCCATGACAACCTCAGATGAAGAAGAAAGATTTGCAGACATATCTTCCATCCTCATGGCAAACAGAGATGAACCAGGCTATAGCCAGTCTTTTACCGAGCCAGTCTCCGAAGATTCTGAGCCCGAGTCTTCTACAGCTCCATATGTGACCTCAGCCTAATGAAGGACGAACACCCAAGTTCACAAGTGGGCCCTGGTTCACTTTTGACGATATCCCAATCCATAAAAGGCGTGACAGAATGCACACTTTTGCTGCATGGATCGACAATCAGCTCAACCGGGAAGATGCTGAATTGACACAAGTCCTTAAAGAATTCACTTCCAGATTCTTAGGGACCCTCAGAGAATGGTTTCTAAGCCTTGGGGAATATCGTCAACGCCAAATGCTTAGTGCTCCAACCCCCGGAGAAGCCCTGGGAGAAATTCATCGAGAATTTATTGGTGATCTATCTCTCTACACCAAAGTCATATCTCAAGAATACTTCTCCATGAGATGCTGCTCTCTATCAAAGAAGGATCTTGACTGGCATTTTAAAAGGATGTCCGAAAGATTCTATTGCTTGAATGGATACAACGACCCCAACTTAAAGAATGTCTATCTTGCATCTCTACCCAAAGAGTTGCAACCTGAGATGGCCAGAACAATTCAAGCTACAAAGAAGGATATCTCACATATCAGCATGGGGCAAATCCATCAAATATGTCTCGCTGCTCTCGACAAGCTTTGCGAACAGCAACATCTTTTCAAAGAAATGCTCGAAAGGCGAAAGATCCCCAAATCCGTATGTGACAAGTCTTACTTGGAGATCAAATGCAAAGATAAAGAATGCAAGTGCTCGCCCTCAAAGAAGAAAGAAAAGAAAAAATTCCTCAAGAAAGAGCGCAAGAAGAAATACAGATTCTTCAGACGCAAGCCATTCAGAAAGAAGAAAACCAATCGGTGCTATCTTTGCAATAGAGAGGGACATTTTGCAAAAAATTGTCCCAACAAGCAGAACAAAGCCTCCAAGTTAGCTTCCCAAGCTTTCCTTTCACACGAAGTTGATCATGATGACGCCGATGTAGAATCGCTATTCTCGGAGCAAGAAGAGCAAGATCAAGAAACAGCCTTCATATTACAAGAATCTTCTACAGATGAGGCAACCACATCCAGCGAAGAATTTTCAGATGACGAAGTGCCCATTCTCATGATCCAACCTCAACCTTCACTGAAAACAAACATGATGGTTCGAGAAGGCTTACCATCTCCATATCTTGAAGTGGAGATATTACAGACCAAGTATGATAAGCCTATCCGAGTCATTGGAGTCTTGGATACAGGAGCTCGAAGAACCATGATGAATCCGGATATACTTCCCAAAGAGATGTGGGATACTCATCATGAGTATTTCTACGCTGCTGATGGCCAAACATTCCATACTTCATTGATTTCCAAGCACCCAATTGGAATCCAGCTCTTTCCAGAATGCACTGTCTGGATCAAGGTGATTGGAAGCAAACTCAACGGTCACGATCTCTTGATGGGTTTTGATATGTTCTTCAAGGCTCAACATCTGCAGATACTGCCCCGTGGAGTGAAGTATAAAAGAAGCTTCCAAGCATATACTTCAGTGCAAAAGTTATTCTCATTGCAAGAAACGTCGGAGGATTACCATCAACTCTCCAACGAGCTATCCAAAAGTTGCGCTGATTCGCATGCTGAGTTCAAACATCCTTCTCCTCTTTGGAAGAATCCGCAGTTTTTCATACAACTGCCGTTCAAAAAGAATGAGGATATCAACTCCACTAAAGCTACACATCCTGGAATGAATCCCGATGAATTGGCATTAGCCCGACAAGAGTGTAATCAACTCCTTGCTCTCGGCCTCATCGAGCCAACCAAATCCAACTGGGCATGTCAAGCATTTTATGTCAACAACCGGGCTGAGCAAATTAGAGGGAAGAAGAGGTTAGTCATTGACTATAAACCCTTGAATTTCTATCTCCTTGATGATAAATTCCCTCTACCTAGAACCCAAATGCTTTTTGCTCACCTATCCAAAGCCCGAATCTTTTCCAAATTTGACCTTAAATCATGTTTCTGGCAATTAGGAATTGATCCTAAGGATAGATACAAAACTGCCTTTTGTATTCCCTCAGCCCAATATCAATGGACTGTTATGCCATTCGGTCTAAAGGTAGCTCCTTCTCTCTTCCAAAAAGCCATGAGCAAAATCTTTGAGCCCATACTGTACTCTACCCTTGTCTACATTGATGATATCCTGCTCTATTCTCCAACCAAAGCAGATCATCATATCTTACTCAAAAAGTTCCTTGCCATAGTTCAAGAGTATGGAGTAATGTTATCTGAAAGGAAGAGTACTATAGGCCAAACCAGCATAGATTTTCTGGGAATGAAAATATCCGAAGGAACCTTTCAACCAGCCCCACATATTGCCGAAGAGTTACAAAAGTCCCGATGAAAAGCTATCTGTCAAACAAATTCAACAGTTCCTTGGAATTGTGAATTATGTTAAAGATTTCATCCCGAACAGCTCTCGCCATACCAGTCTACTGTCTAAGCTCCTCAAAAAAGATGCTCCTCCTTGGGGAAGAAGCCAAACTGATGCAGTGAAACATCTCAAAGAGACTTGTAAAACTCTTCTTCCCTTGAGAATTCCAGGAGAAGGCCAAAGAGTTCTTCAAACTGATGCCAGTGATGAATATTGGGGAGCCATGCTCTTAGAAAAAGCAGAAGGAAGGATGCACTATTGCGCACATGCCAGTGGCTGTTTCAAAGACTCGGAGAAACATTATCATGCTGTCTACAAAGAAATCTTGGCTGTCAAAAATGGAATCAAAAAATTTGAATTTCATTTGGTCGGCCATAAGTTCATTGTGCAGTTAGATAATACATCTTTCCCGGCGATAATGGAATTAAAAAACAAAGGTGTTCCAGAAAAGCAACTCCTCCGCCTGAAGGATTGGTTTTCCAAGTACCAGTTCGAGGTTCAACACATCAAAGGTAAAGAAAATGTTGTTCCTGATTATCTTTCTAGAAAACCCTTACTTCACCTGATATCTTCCTCTAAGGTCCTTCCCGTCATCTTCATGGTCAATAAGAGGTTAAAAAGGTCTTACGTCATTGTAGGAGGGAAAGGGAAAAATCCATTTATCGAAAATCCTCCAAAACCATTAAAACCTTCAGACCTCACATTTCCTCCTTCCAATAAACCTTTTGACTCAGTCAAGTCCATTAGACTCTTTGCTAAAGATAACCTGTTCAAATACTTATCTCTATATGTCTTAGATGTAAAAGCGTCATTTGAACGGGCATGTTTTGATCTCGCCAAACCTTTTCTAGTGGTAATCCAAGTCGACCAAGAAACCATTGTTACTGAAAACTATTTTTGGTATCTATGGTGTTTGTCTTCCCTTTATTATCATGTTCTTGAAATTGATATAGAAGCCATGGTAGCATTCTTTTGTGATAGTGAAAATGATACTACCCTTCTATGGACATTTCTTACATGGTATAAATCTGTGGAAGAATGGTTATATCTTTTATATAAGGAGCTGATTGAGGTTGAAGATCAAATCTCTTATCCACACCTGGTACTCATATGTCATCGCCCTTATTCCAATCAAAATGGAGGACTCTACCCTATTCCTATGTGCCGTAAATGGAAGACTATTGCTGGTCACGTTCTAAGAAATTTCATGGAGAAAAGGGAGCTATATGTTCATATATGTTGTGCCAACAAAGCCATTCCGTATGAAGAATTTGAAGAGTTGACCTACACGTCATTTAGTCTTGAGCCAATAGCGAAGACATCATCTTCCTCTATCTCTCTTCAAGAAGGAACAAGTAAAGAGCACAAAGAGACAAAGGAGCCTAATAAAGACAAAGCACGGAAAAAGGAGCGGATCATCTTGAACAAACTCTCCAAGTTACAAATTCCAAGAGACAAGGAAGATGCCACCTAAACACTTAGGTGTCTCACATGCAAGCAAAGCAAGTTCCCAAGAAGACACCTCATCCTTTAGGTGTCACTCATGTAAATATTCATGTAACATGTGTCTTACTCTTATGTAACTTAAAGACATGTGTCTTGCTTTCATGAATAGGTGGATCTCACTTATCTAGATAGGAAACACGTGTCCTGTCCTTTTGCATGTTTGTAATAGAGATAGATATGTGAGTTAAAGCTACAAACTCTATATATAGAGTTGTTGTAACGATGTAAACACACATTGAAAAATAAATAAGACCTATCTCTTTATCCTTATGTTTTCTAGCTAAAACTCTTGTTCCCTCTCTCAAAAGCCTTCAAGATAATGTCTTGGCAAATATATTCTCTCTAGTATAATTCTACGGTCCCCTTGATTTGTACGGCGATCTTGATAAAAATGTTTATTATTGTTCTTGGCTCTAAGTTGTTGATGCCGTAGTGCTATGTAAAACTGATGAGCCTTGACTATAATGTCATTATTATCTGATATTCGCCTTGAGGGTACGAGTCTAAGGGGCTCCCGGAACCCCACATGGATGCCACCTACTAAGGGTGTTGAAAAGAAGAAAGAAAAAGCTACCGAAGAGAAAGAAGTGATAGAGAAGACAGCTCGCAAATCCTCCACCAAACGAGGAAGCTCTGTTGAGACAGAAACTTCTACCTCACAACCAAAACAGAAGAAACGCAGACTCCAGAAAGTTCAAGAAACAACACCACCACCAGCAGCAACAGAAGAACAATCAGACTTCCCAGAAAAAGCAGAAGAGGCTCCCCAGACAGCTGCTGAACTCACAGAAACCCCA
>JAPKLX010001072.1:4987-28048 GCA_026898415.1 Leonotis leonurus
CAAATGTCCATGATGGGTGAGATGAATTTCTTTTTAGGTCTGCAGGTAAAACAATTACCAGATGGTATCTTTGTTAATCAAGCAAAGTACATCAACGATCTGCTAGTCAAATTTGGAATGAAAGACAGCAGAGAAGTTAAAATTCCAATGCAATCAAATGGAAAGATAGATCCAGACCCAGAAGGAAAACCAGCAAACATTACACAATATAGAGGAATTATTGGCTCTCTGCTATACCTTACAGCAAGCCGTCCAGATATCACATATGCAGTTGGAGTTTGCGCCAGATATCAAGCCAATCCTAAAGAATCACATATGGAAGCTGCTAAAAAGATACTTAGATATCTTAAGGGAACAGCTAACATTGGTCTCTGGTATCCACAAGATGATAATTTTGAGCTTACAGGCTATTCTGATTCAGATTATGCAGGATGCAAACTGGACAGAAAGTCAACCTCTGGGACTTGTCAATTCCTTGGAAACAAGTTGATATCTTGGTTTTCAAAGAAACAGACATCTGTTGCTACATCAACCACAGAAGCAGAATATATGGCTGCTGGAAGCTGTTGTGCACAGATACTATGGTTGAAACAGCAACTAAGAGATTATGAGATTGATGTAAAGGAGATACCTATATTCTGTGACAGCTCAAGTGCTATAGCTATAACACAGAATCCAGTACTCCACACAAGATGCAAACATGTCGATGTAAGACATCATTTTATCAGAGATCATGTAGAGAGAAAGCACATCAAGATTGAGAAGATTCATACAGACATTCAACGAGCTGATATCTTAACTAAAGCACTACCAGAAGAAAGATTTAAGATGCTGTGTGGAAAACTTGGACTACTCAGTCTAGATGAAGATTACCAGAAGGCTACCAGATAGCCATGACCAGAAGGCTACCAGATAGCCATGACCAGAAGGCTACCAGATAACCATGACCAGAAAGCTACCAGATAGCTACTACCAGAAAACTACCAGAAAGATAATTACAAGAATGACAGAAAGCTCAGTTGAAATAAAATACACGTGGCATAACTTTCTCAATAAATTGACGAAAAAGCCATGTGAAAATTATTTCTTAAATGCTAAGTCAAGGGGGAACTTTTAAGGAAATTGAAGCGTCCAGATAAAAGACGTCACTCTCCTAGGTTACAGGACTGTAAAAGATATTTTTACCCTAGATTTAATAAATCTTCTATTTTCGTCATGATTAGCACAACCTTGGGAACTGGGATCGAGGAAATCCCTGCAAGAATCAGGAAAAGGAAAGTTACTAAAAGTAAGAGATATGCACACGCTCGCATATAGACCCTAAGATCTAGAGCGTCTATCTCACGCAAGGAAAGGCGGCAAAACAATCTTAGAAGCGGGAAAGTCTAAAAAGGGAGAAAATTTTACAACTCTTCATATTTCTTACAGTTTTATTTTTACTTAATTATTTTTGCTATATATATGCGATATCTTCTCTAAACTGTTCACCTTCACTTTATCGCACTAAGCACTTCTCAAATTCTAAGCACTTAAGCATTTCAAAATTCTCTGCATCTCTTCGCAAAAACATCTTTGCGTTTGACTATGGCACCACCAACTTCACTCTTTCTGCAACACGTAGCTGAGGTTCAGAAGTTTCTCACACCTGAACCGTATGCTGTTCTTGAAACTCATGGTTTTCGAAAGCTCGACGAAATCTTTGCCATAGTTTCACGCTGCAAAGGTTTTTCGTTTGATCAAAACTTCTTTGTTTTATGCATTTCATTGTGTCTCCTTGATCTATGAACTGCTATTCTTACAGTATTTGTGCAAATATCTATGTTTGTTCATATAAACTGATGAAAATGTATATGCTTGTGTGAATGTTCTTTTGATGTAAGGGTTCTGCAACATCGTTGCCTCACATCCCAAGATGTTTCTGGGAAAGCAAGTGGCCTCTTTCTATTTGACATGGCAAAATGACAAGCATGGCTTTGAAGCCAATGTCTTGATGCCGATTGGGGACAGAACAAGTAAAACTCCCTACAATGTGATAGAGATGATTAACCAAGCTTATAGGCTGAAGGATGAAGGTTTATCCTTGGAAAAGATCACCTCTGCACAATTGCAAGAAGCAGTGGAGATGGTAATGGTGGTACCGATAAAGTATACTGGAAGGATGTTCCAGAGATCTCTGCTTCAACCTGGATATAAGTTGCTCCTGGAACTGGTTCAAAGGATTTTCCTGAATCACAGTGGAACATATGACCAAGTAACCCCTGAGAAGTTCAGAATCCTCACTGCCATTGTTCTGAATCTTCGAGTGAACTGGAGCAGGATTCTATTTGAACTCATGACCAAAGAAGCAAAGCTGGTCACCTATACTAAGGACAGCAGAGGCAGAGGCACTTCTGTGGATGTTAAGAGGAATCTGCGACACTCCACAAAGATCAGCTTGATGATTGAGAGGTTTTTCAAGCAGAAAATCTGGGATGACGCTGAGGAATACAACATTCACCACTCTATTCCCAAGGACCAACACCAGTTGGAAATGTCTCTGGGTCTAGCACCACAATTCTTCAACAAGATACCAGACGAGGTGCACCGTGTTGCTGCACTGGAAATGGGTAGTTCCAATCCCACTTGGATGCCACCTACTAAAGGTGTGGAGAAGAAGAAGGAGAAGGTGATTAAAGAAAAGGCAGCACGTAAGCGAGGAAGTTCTGTTGAGACAGAAACCTCTGCTTCTCTGCCTAAACAGAAAAAGAGAAGACTCCAGAAAGTTCAAGAATCTTCACCACCACCAGAAGCAACAGCAGAACAGTCTGACATGCCAGAACCAGAAGAAGAGGCACCACAGACAACAGCAGAACAAGCAGAGACTCCAGCTCCTGATATGGGACCTGAATCAAGCTCTCCTCCTCATCAAGAGAAAGATTTTTCTCCAGCTAGTACACCAACACCCTCTCCCAACAGAATGGAGAGAATCAGCGAGGATGATGAGGAAGGAGAATCTGAAGATGAAGCAGAAGCAAGGAAACAACAAGCTGAAAGTGTTATAAATTTGCTGGAAAATGAGGCCGACCATTCTGTCATGCAAGAGTTTCCTGGAATCAACCTACTCCCAGAGAGTTTAGGAGTAGCAAGACGCGTCAAATTTTACTTGCTGGTCAAGGACAGCGAGTACTATGTATTTGACGCCCTGCTTCAACTGAAAACCATTGATGAACTAAAGAAAGAAGAAGTAACACTGCTGAGTCTACTTCAAGCCACCTCCGTCCAAGAAATCAGGGCAAATTATAAACAACTCATCTCTGGCCTTATGCATCAAGAGGCAGAGAGTCTGAAGATCGGTCTGGAGCCACCACACCAGGACCCTGTACCCACAGAACCATCATCATCTCAACCAGAACAGGGAGCACCTTCAAAACGTCAGTCTCCCAAGAAAACTCCTATCATCGACCTGGATTCTGGTGATGATGAACCAGTGGGTCAGCATATTGGTGGTGAGCCCAGCAATGAAATCTTCACACATGGAGCTGCCCAGAAGCTGAATAAACATGTCAATTTTTACACTATGGAGGAATTGCTGGAGAGAGAAACCAGACCGTTCAACAACTATCAACTCGACAATCTCATCACACTGAGAGTTGAAGACTGTCTAACAGCCACCTGCAACACACTGCAAGAGAAAGCCACCCAGATACTCACTGATTTCAACCAACATCAGAAAGAGTATGTCAACGACATGGATGACGATATCCGAAGAAAACTTCGCACGATGAGGAAGGAGCTTGACAAGAAAATCGATGATGATAGATCAGCCAATGAAGCCGGACAGGCCAAAATCAACCTACGTCTGACTGGAATTGATGAAAAAGCTGAAAAAGTCACTTCCTTGCTAGCTGATTTGCTGGCTAAACAAGATGAATCCATCAGTGCTGCTGTTGACAAGAAAGGAACTGCACTCGCTGCTCAACTGAAGGAAGACACTGACCTGTCCATCCACTCCCATCTTGCTCTTTTTGAAAAAGAGAAATTTGTGGAGCTGATGCGGAAAAACCAGGTCGATGTCTTAAATAACCTTCTGTATCCAACTCCAGAAGAATTTGAAACCCAGAGCAATCGCCTAACTGCTGTAGAAGAGCTTCAGGAGACTTATGACAAAACTTTGTCTACCATGAACAGCATGTTAGAGAAGAAAGTTGATGCCTCTGATCAGACAATCAACCATCTGCTTGGCTTTAAAGAAGATGCTGAGGAAAAGATGGCGAAGATGAATGAGGAGATTACCTCTTTACGTACACTCATCAATACCCTATTTGATGATGTCAAAAAGGGGGAAATCTCTGGAGGAAAGGGAGGAAAAAGCAGCAAAGGCTTAACAGAAGCAACAGATGCTGGAACAGAAACACCAGCAATAACTCAACCCAGGCCAACCACTCCTCCCAGACCAGACCCCACTCTGATGGGAACAGAACCAGCTCAACCAGCACCTCTGATCCCTGACAAAGGAAAGAAACCAATAGATGAGGGAGACCAGATAGCAGAACTGCTGCTATTCGGAGTGAGCATGGATCAAGCATGTGATCCAGTATTCAGAGCTCAATTTTACAAAGATCAGGCTGAGAGAGAGAGAAAGATTGCTGCACAGGAAGCAAAAGACAAATCTTATCAGACACCTTTCTCCTCGCCTTCATCTACAGAACGCTCACAGCAGCAGTCATCACAGTCAACAACTCAGTCAAAGAAGAAGAAGAAGAAGCCCTTCTCCTGGAATCTGTCATTACAAAAACAGACACCCAAAGATACATGGGTTCCAGAAGAGGATCAGATTGACTGGGAGAAAGTGAAACAAGGTTTTATCTTAAACCGATATTTTTTGAAGGAGCCCACATACTCAGAGTCTATCCCAGATGAAGACTTCAATCGCTACCTGGAGAACTTCAAAGATCAAGAACTTATAAAAAGAATCAGAACAGCTGCCGCAGAAGCCAAAATCCAGCTGAAGGCACCAGAGAAGGAATTCATGATCTGCCCAACTATACCAGGCAGTAATCTACCAGATAAGACATACATTCTGAATTACATCAACCAGCTGGCCAAGATCAAAGGATACAAAATAGATAATCATGATCCTAACTATGCCAGAGTTAGAGATGGGATCTATGAAAGCATCCAGCTGGTATCTGATGCACAGAGGGAAAAGATGAAGAAGGGAGGAGCAGCAAGATGGTTTTCTTAGATAGATCCTTGTATCTTCTGCTTTTGTCTCTCTGTTATTTCTATTGATCTTTTGTACTCATCAATTCATACATCAATGAATTTGGAGTTCTCTTATCTCTCTGTTATTTACTGTTATTTAACTTAAATAACAATTAATCTATCTGTCCAGAACATGATACAAGTTACATTGTTTTCACTAAGTGCGGTTTTGACATCATCAAAAAGGGGGAAATTGTTGGGAACCTCATAAAATATTCTAAGTTTTGATGATGCTCTTTCAAAACACTCTTGGTATTATACATGTTCTGTACCTTTTCTCTTTAGTTTCAGCATAACAGATAGTCGAAACTGGTTCAAACAGAACGATAGAAGATGTCTCGGACAGATAAAACCAGCCAGTCTCGAGCAGAAGGGTGGAGCAGAAGGCTGGAGCAGAAGGTTAAGTCTTGAGACAGAACGCTAACCAGCAAGTCTTGAGACAGAACGCTAACCAGCAAGTCTTAAGACAGAACGCTAACCAGCAAGTCTTAAGACAGAACGCTAACCAGCAAGTCTTAAGACAGAATGCAAAAACCAGCAAGTCTCGAGACAGATAGCTAAACCAGAAAGTCTCAACCAGAAAGAGAAGCTAGTCAACTTTAACAGAAAGTTGAACCAGAGAAGCTTCAACCAGAAAGTTAGAAGATGCTTCTACCAGAAAGCACTTCTACCAGAAAACTCTTCTACCAGAAAGCTCTTATACCAGAATATACCTCAAACCAGAAAGTGTCTAAAACAGTATCCAAGCAGATAGGTACTAGACCAGAGAGGTCACAACCAGAAGGTTAGAAGCAAACCAGAAAGAGCAGAATCAAATCTGTCAAAGAAGCATTAAAGACTTTCCATTGAAGAAATAGAAACTGAATCACTGATTGACATGAAGAAGGAAAGCAATCACAGATGATCTGCTTACCAATCATAGAAGATTCAATCAATGACTCTACAAGGAAAGAAGAGTTATGACTGATTGGCAATCCACAAATCAAATCACGCCAATCAACAAACGGCTAAGAATTTCAAAATTCAGAGCCTATATATGTTTGAAGATTTAAAGTCTGAAGCAGAAGAAGAATATACGGAAGCGCTATACTACAGAAATATTCTCAAGCATTCTATCTCCAAATCAGACAAAAAGCTTCAAACCGTTCGTGATCGCAATCACACCTCGATTCAAGTCTGTCTTATCGAGAGAAGAAGGAGATCTTTACTAGCTAGTAGTTTTCTAGTGGATTAACGTGAAGATAGCCTGTTTACAGTAGTTTTCTGTAAGTTGTAAAGGGACACGACCCTTATTCGTGCATAAGTTTCAATAAGGTTTGTAATTGAAACTTGTGGCTCGTTCTCAGCGAGGTTAAACAAGAAGAGTATCCTAGTAGTGGATATCTAACCAGTTTGGATTAGACCGTGGACGTAGGGGGTTTCCCGAACCACGTAAAAATAACTGTGCCTTTTAAATTCTGCAATTTATATTCAGTTATTTTTTTTATTCTGCATCTATCATACTCATTCAAATCTGCATTCTTAATCAACCTCTAAATACTCGATTAAGTTTACAAAAGATTTTCTTAACAAAGAGCACCGACTAAGTCCACCATTATTCCGCACACAATACATTGTTTGGAATCAAGTTCACACTTGCTTTCTGCTTTGTTTATCTCACGTGAGAGATCTTACTTGGATAGAACTTAATTGATTAGAAAATCATAGTGTTCTATCATCTAGAGCAATCTGTAATTCAGAAAGCTCACATCTCTCTGATTGAAATAGTCAAGTAAACTGAAAAGTTTGCGTTTGGTGTATTCCCCCCCTATACACCAAACCTTGCTCTTTCGGGACCAACACACTTAATGGAGATACAGGTCCAAAAAGGTCTAGATGTAGAAGTTCCAATATTCTTGAAGTGGAGTGAGCTGCCTTTGTAGGAAATGATGCTCTTGTTTGTTTTCCTGCTTGGCAAGCTTCACATATGTGGTCTTTGTCATATATTTGATTAGGTAGACCTTCAACCAGATTGTCCTTCACCAGCTTGTTGATTGTTTTGAAGTTCAAGTGGCTTAACCGTTTGTGCCACAGCCAGCTGGTCTCTGTACTTGATTTTGTTACTAGACAAATTTCAGATTGATCATTCCATTGTACAATGTACAACCTGTCCTGCAAAATCCCAGTAAGAAGAATTTCTTCTCCTTCTATACTTTTGACAAGACACTTGTTAGCTGTAAATTCTACTCTCTTGTTATTAGCACAAAATTGGCTAATAGAGAATAGATTATGATTTAAGCCTTCAACATAGGATACATTTTGAATAATTGTGTTACCAACATGAAGATCGCCATATCCTCTTGTATAACCTTTTGAGTCTCCTCCAAAGGTTACAATTGGTCCATTTCTTTCCTTGTAGTTGGATAACATCTCCTTGTTGCACGTCATATGTTTGGAGCATCCGCTATCAAGTATCCATACCGCGCCCCGAGCTGTGTGCTTTCTTCTCAACGATCTCCTATCCTGCAATGAAAATTTATTTAGCTACCCTACTGAATGAGGGTGCTTTGTTAGTAGACAACGTTCCTTTTGGAACCCAAATTTGTCTAATAATAGTAATATTTTGCGATGGTCTGATTTGTTTTCCACTGAAGTCGATGTATACTACTTTCTTCGTAGGAGGTTGGTAAGATGCAGCTTGCTTCTTAGGAGCAGATGGATTTGGATAAGCAGATGGTTTTCTTCGTTGGAATTGTTGAGGAGCTCGCTGGTTATTAAACTGATGAGTTGTTTGGTTTGTCCTTTGAGCAGGCTGTTTCCTTGGTTGAAATCTAATCCCTTGCGTGGTGAATCTTTGTTGTCGCTGACCTTGATCTTTGATCAAGATAGCTTGTGGCTGTCTCGAGTTGTTGTTGAGATTCACTATCTTATCTTTTCCCTTCTCTTTGACAAAGTTTCCTTTTGGTGGACCTTTGTCAACTCCATTAAATCCAAGTCCGGTACGATCCGCAGCTCTTCTTTGCATGTCGTTGATGAGTTGAACTCTGTCTGACTTTTTGTTGATGTAGTGATTAAGCATTACACTTAAGTTCTCCGCCTTATTGTTGGCTGACGATTCTCTTCCAATCAAGTCCGAGATCTTAGCAGTGAGAGCGTAGACTTCTTCACTTTTGTTCTTGATTTGTAGAAGCATCACCGTTTCTTTCATTAAATGAAGCACTTACTTTCTTCATTTCTTGTATGGTGTTTGCCATTCTTCCGTTTTCTTTAATCGCATGTTTGAACATCTTGTTCAATCTTGCATGATCTTCCATAAGCTTGGTGAAATCTTCAATGGACAGATCGTCTTCATCTTCTTCATCTATCTCTTCTTCTTCACCCGAGTCATATAAAGGTGAGTTAGAAATAGGAGAAGAATAATTATTTTCTACCTCATTGTTGTCGAGTCCGTTGTCATGACCCATGAGGAATTCATCCCATTCGAGGTCCAGCTCGTTAGCCATAAAGGCTTCATCGTTCTCAGACGAGTTGTCGGTAAAAGTGCTTGGAGTAGTTTGTTCTTCAGCAAGCATGGCCTTACGTTATTCTTTAAGCTTTTTGTCTCGCTTGCTTCTTAGCTCTTCTCTTTCTGCCTTGGAAATATCGGGGCAGACTGTTTTGAAATGACCTTTCCTACCACATTTAAAACAGGAAAATTCAGATAGATCAGCTTTAACATATGAGGTAGATTTTACCTCATTCCTTCTCTCAGGTCGATCTCCAGATCGATCTCTTCCTTTGAAATTTCTGCTGTTATCTTTGTAGAGTCGTTTGTATCTGTTTGCCCTAAGTTCCATCTTTTGGAATCGTTGGGCCATGAGCGAATATTCCTCGAAGTAGTTCTTGGTGGGGTAATTTTCATCATATGAACTAGATGAATCTTTTACTATCACAGCTAGTGGAGATTTCTTTTCCACCTCCTTTTCTTTTTGCTTTGCTTTGAAGGCTTTGAAGGCAGTTTCTTTTTCCACTTGTTGGTCCCGAAAGAGCTAGTTTGGTATATTGGGCCCCCGCCGGAATACACCAATACAAACTTTTTAGGTTTACTTGTTTCAAATATAAGTATAAGGCTTAAGCGCACTTAAAGACTAAGATAGCTTAGGGTAGCAAGACAAATCTTCTTGTTAGAAAGATTTAATCTTGCTCAAATAATACCTTATATGTGAAAACCGTAATCAAGAATATCAAATACAGATTTAAACTTGATTAATGTTGTGTGCGGAATATGGTGGTTAATGCTCTTTTTAATGAGTAAAACGTTTTCTTCCTTGAGGTGATTAACAACCCAGATTTAAATACAAGAGAATGAAGAAGAAGATAATGAAGTAAAACAGAAATAAAGAACACAGGCAGTTAACGTGGTTCGGGATAAACTGTCCCTACGTCCACGGTTCGATCAAATCTAGATCGAATAACTTCACTAGCTTTCTCCTTTCTTTTTACTCGTTGAGTACGAGCCACAAGAATTATCAAAACTAGATAACTTCTTGTGATTACAAATCGTCTTCCTAAGATTGAAAGCTACAATCTAGGAACACAACTGGATCAAAACTAGATCATAACTTTGGGTTTCGGTAAAAACAAATTTCCAGAAAGTAAATCTTCAAAATAATAAACACAACAGAGAATTCTTGAAGGTTGGATGTGTTTAGAGCGTTGAGAGCTTGAAGATTTTTGAGTAGAGTAATTTCAGGATAATAGCTTGAATTCTCGTACTTCTTTCTGGAGGTGAAGGTGGTATATATAGCCTCTTTGAAGAAACTATCCGTTGGAGACGAAGATGTCCTTCCCTCATTGCATTAATGGCAGCATTAAATGCATGGCAGGGTTGTTGAGACACGCGCTGCCATATGAGAGTTGTTTCCACCTTTCACGCGATTTCCCAATGTATTGCCATACTGGGAATGATTCACCGTACTGGAATTTTGATATCCTTGTACTTCATTCCTTAAAACATGCTGTTGATGTGACAATACACGGAGTGGTTGACTTATGACAAATTTAGGTATGTCGGCAGTCCACCATAGTTACTGTGAGGAGCAGCTTGATTTTGATGTCATACCAGCTCGCTGTCCTTCGTGTTGTAACTTCATCTCTTTGATTCTTTATTGAATGTGACGACCAGATCGTTTTTGGTATAAAACTATCTGCTATATATATGGTAGAGGTGATAAGATCATTTTTGGATAAAAACGATCTGCCGCTTGAGATGACTGCAGATTGATGCAATCATTTGGAAGGAGCTACTTCCGCCAATAGTAATGACTTGAAATAATGTTGTTGGCGAGCGAGCAGCGAACTATTTTTGAGAACGAGCTGCCCATCCATTTGTAATCGATGAAAACGATCTGCTGTTAGTTCCAAGCAGTGGGCTGACTTTGAAGAACTAGCTGCTAAACCACTTGTAAATAAGTTACAAGTAAATTCTATTTTCTAAGCTAATTCTAGTCTATGGAACCAGATCGATATAAGTGAGTTTGAAACATCAAACCACTTTTACATTTGTGATCTGTTGATAGATGAATAAAAGAAATGAAACCAAGAACAAGTATAAGTGTCAGCGAGCTGTTAATGTAGGAAGCAGATCATTATTAATACATAGAAAACGATCTGCTCATCTCATTAGGAGCTAGCTGACTTACAAAAGAAGAACTTGTTATCTTAGTAATCATTGTGTCCAGGATACCTTTTATTAGAATAATACAGATCGTTATTTATGTACCAAAACGATCTGCTTCTTTTACATTTGAGATAATCCTTAATAGATAACAATGATTGCCTGGTTTCCAATATATATAGAACATCAAAGTGTAGTTTCGAGGAACATCATCAAAACTAATATATATTCATGGGGTTCCCAACAAAAACGATGAAAATCTCAATATATCTACGATCGAATCCTATAAATAATATAGACCAGACATGAGTCTCTTTATGCCTCAAATAGGTATTGTCTTAGCCACATGAGGACCATTAATAAACACACAACGAGTTCATCTCCCATTAATTCGCCGAAAGAGGTTTTTTCTAGACAAATCAAGAGAATTTCAAAAATTCTCCAAAGAGAGATAAACTCACGATTTTGATTAGTGAATGACATGTCTAATTTGAGAGTTTACATGACCTATATATAGACTAAAATATCCATAATAAGTAGGAAGAAGAATCAGTAACGATAAGAACAAACTAAATCCTAGTCAAACTAAAACCTAGAATAAAGAGGAACAAATTAAATCCAAATGCTAGCTAATTCAAATTTTAAAATTTAACAATTCTCCAAACTCAGTGGGCTCAACTAATAATAATAATAATAATAAAAATCCATCTTAGACCTACTAACATATGATTAAGTTGATAATTCAAGGGTTGTTTGGCATGTCCCCACCAATGGGCTTCTTCATCATCTCTCGAGCTCAAATCTCTTGGATTAATCATTGAAATGATTTCTTGAACTTCTTAGCTCAATCGCTCAACTAGAACATGAATATGATCTTGAATTGGTGATCATTGGGCTCCATCATGTTCAAATGAACATGAAATGTTGGAAACTAGGCATAACCCGACTGTAATCATAATCGACAATTCGATTTCAAACTGTAATAATGTAAACGATGGTTCAGTTAATTCCAAACTTTTGATACCGTGAACTAGTAGTTCGAAATCATATAAATGACGATTCAGAACCGTAATCTCAATCTTTTTACATAGTTCATTTTATTTGTTATATTTTTTATAATCCACAAGAATACATTAAAACTTAAGAGTGCATTAATAATGCCTGAATCAAGGATTCCAAATAAATTAATTAAATGTAAATTATTTAATAATGAAACTTCACTCTTATTTTATTTAATCATTATTAAAAAGCCACTTAAACACCATAATTATTTTACGACTTATATGTGTTTATTGTTTGGGTCTATTTATTATTGAATTAGGACGTATAGAGTGTTTGTCTATGATCAAGGATGTACCATGAGATATTATAAAATATCATTTTTTTTAAGATAAAAAAATTGATCAGGTCGGGCCGGGCTCTCCGGAACCGTACCTTACGGGTTGGATCGGGTCTGGAGCGACCATGAGCGGGTTTGTACGAGTCTAGAACCGGGATCAAAACTGAAATCGTAACTTTAAAATGAATAGGTTTGACCGGTTTCAGGTTCGGTGCGGGTAAAACTCTAGTTCTGTATCCCCATGAATTTCAGTCAACACAAGTCTAATTCTGTATCCCCATGAATTTCAGACAACGCCCATCTACAACGGCACAATCTGAAAAGACAACGAATCTATTAATATATTAAAGCAAAATCACTTACTATCTATTTTCCCGCCTAAACTTACAAATTTGCATCTTCCCACCTAAAAGTCATGCAATGAATAAGAGTTTGTCAAAAAAAAATAAAAATTGCAGCATAACCGAGACCTAAGCCAAATTTTGCAGCATGCTTGAAGCATTAAACATGTTTCTTAATTTTAGCATCATCTTAAATATTGCACTACCAATGGAAGGAAAATTATTTTACTATCTTAATGTCTTTATAAAAAAAATAGAAAATGTGCACTTTGATTTCAACTTTATATAAATAATTTTGTAGTTTTCATTAATTTTTTTATAAATTATTTAATATTTTTATTACAGTTATCATTAATAATTAATTATTTCTTCTTCTTCATTTTCATTTTCGTTTCTTCTCTACTTTATAATTATCTAAAATTCTATAGTTAAGTAATGTAAAAAAATTATTCTTATTAATAATTGTTCAAAAGTTTCTAATTGACTTATAAAAAGAATAGTGTATATATTATTATTTAATTCTTATCATATTTCTGATTTCTATATTTTTTAAATTTTAAAAGTATTACATGAAAGAAATGCATACTGTATTAATATTAAATATATAAATGTAGTGATTTTATTATCAATTTAAAGCTCGGAAAATTTTAGAAGGAAAGAAGATGAGTGAGATGTAAGAAAATAAAAAGAGAATTTGATAAGACAGTATTAATTAGTCAGAAGTAATATAAATCGAAATTTAAAAAATAACGACGATCAATGGTGATGAGATCGATAAATGTGAACTTAAAAATTCAAAGCTTTTGAGTTAGAAGATGTGACTCAATAAATTTTAAATTTTGATTGTGTTTTTTTATTTGTTTTCTTTTTACTCATAATTTTAATTGTTTGCGTGACAATTTGTCATCTATAAATATATAGACAGTTGTGTGAATTTATTAAGCCACCATCCAAATTCCAATTAATGCAACTAATAATTTGGTGTATTTTTTCTATAGTCTTATTAATTGTACATCTTATTATTTTACAATTATTTAATTTATGTTTACAATTATATCAGTAAATGTTATTGAAAAACATGATTTTATAATTTAAAACATTTCATGATTTCAATAATCATTTTAAAAATATAAAAATTATTTTAAAATATTAATTTGCTTACACTTAATTCAAAAGAATTTTGGCAAAATAAATCAATAACTCATCTCATTTTTTAGCATGAGTTTTAAAACTTTACAAATTAAATCATAAATTTTTAGTTTTTATAATTAAAACCTCACAAATTTCTTCCGTGATAAATTTATAAATAATAAAGTAGAGATAAAAATATGTTGGCAAATAATAAAATTTCATCGAACAAATAATATATGGATCTTTGATAAATAACAATATGTTATTAAAACATTAATATATAAAATAATTAGTTTAAACCAATAATTAACAAAATAAATATGTCAAATTTAATTTTAGTTAAAGCATACGAAGTTAATTCTATTTGATTCATTCACTACATACATTAAGTTATTAATAATTTAATATCCAGGCTTGCAGAACCCTCACATCCACCAACTTTATCTTATCTTTGTCCATTTTCATTTTGGGAAAGGATCTGGTTTTTTATGTTTCATAAACCATGGATCTCTAATTGTGATTTGTTTTAGCTTCTACCGAGACCAAGATATAATTTAGAGCATCACGTATCTCATGTTAAAAATTAGATCATAAATGTAAGAATCTTGTTTTAAAAATTAGATGTGTAAGATTAATTTTCATAAAGTAGGCTAGTATAATAAAACGCGCCATTTTAACGTTATAAATTTAATTTGTATGACTATCAGTCTAAACTTTATTATAAAAAGAGAAAATTCAAATCACACAAATTTCATAACGGCACTGGCAAATTGGCAATCAAAGTTGAAATCCAACAACTTTTGGTGGTTTGGGGAATTAACATTTTGTCTATCTGATATCATAACCGCACAATTTGTTAAGGTTATATGTATGAACTCAACTTAACTCAAAATCTAAAATAATACAAACACCATTAAAACATAATTCTCACCTCTATACAATCTGAAACTTTAATTAAAGGCAATGCATTCCTATTAAAAAATGTGTTAATTATACAAAATAATCAAAAAATATATAAAAGTTAAATAATAATTATCAACATAAAAATATTTAAATTATAATCATTTTGAATGTGAATTATTACAAATACCCTTCTACTAAATTTAATTGTATGAATGAATGATATGAATAATTTAAAATTTATGAATAATATCCATTTACACGTATATATAATTTAATAAAACTAAATATCATATATGAATGGTACGATTCATATTCAGAAATTTATAAAGGTATTTTAATATAATTTTTTTTATAAATAATTATAATTTAAATATTATTATATTTGTGACTATTATTTATCTTTTATAATTTTTTAATAACTTTTAAATGCTATTTTGTCGCTCATTAAAAATTATACAAAAAGTATTGTCTCCCCCTAACTAGTTTAGGTTGTTATAAGGTCAAACACGATAATCTAGAATCTAATAAAAATTGACAGTAACATCTAAAATTTGTGAGACGTGATCAAATTACATAACTTTTTGGTGTCATAAATTGCTTTACATTATAAACATGAAAACTACGAACTAAAGCGATTAACAAAATAAATATATAAGATTAAGATTGAGTATTTATATTTTTATTATAAAAAATAAACGTGGAAGGATAGGCAGTTGTGATAATAAATAAAATGAATGATAGGAACACACCGCATCACATGGTCTCCGCTGCCACTTGAGATCCCCAACTACCCTTCAACACCTGCTCACTTCTTCTTCTTCCTCACCATCTTCATCTTCAACAACTATCTATATAGCACCACTACCCCTCCCTCGAGTTCCCTTAACCACCTCACCCATGGCGCCTCTCTCTCTCTTCCTGCTCTCCATCCCCCTTCTCTTCCTCATCCACAGCCTCTACTACCGCCTCCGCTTCCGCCTTCCCCCGGGTCCCCGCGGCTGGCCCGTGGTCGGCAACCTCTACGATGTGAAGCCCCTCCACTTCCGCTGCTTCGCCGAGTGGGCCCAGTCGTACGGCCCCATCATCTCTGTCTGGCTGGGATCCACCCTCAACATCGTTGTTTCCAGCTCTGACCTCGCCAAGGAGGTCCTCAAGGAGAAGGACCAGCAACTCGCCGATCGCTACCGCAGCCGCACCGCCACCAGGCTTAGCAAGTACGGTCAAGATCTCATCTGGGCCGACTATGGCCCACACTACGTCAAGGTGCGGAAAGTTTGCACCGTCGCACTCTTCTCCGCTAAGAGCCTGGAGTCCTTGAGGCCTATCAGAGAGGATGAGGTGTCCGCCATGGTCGAGTCCATCTACAATGACTACACCAACTCCGGTATGCTTCTTCCCTTCGCATTTTCATTCTAATTCGATCGATCGATCGGAGATTATTTATTATTATTTTATAATTGGCAATTGATGAGATATAGTTGGAGTTCTGCTTCGAGTCAACTAATTTTCAACCAAATCTGATTAATTGTCTTAATTTTTGATGGGTAGTTTATGCTTAGCTGATTAAAAGCCCAACCACGTGTATTTGTATTGTTGTGTTAACTAGATTTTTTCCTGTGGAGGTCTCTGATTTTAATTCGAGTTTGGAAATCTAGAAAAGTATAGTGCAGATGGACCTTCGATTATCTTTTTTCTTTTTGTTTTTTGAAATTGGCGCTTAATATTGGACGGGTAGTTTATGCTTAGCTGAGTAGAAGCCCAACTACGTGTTACTTATTGTATTAATATGAATATATGATGATGTTCTTGGCAAATTATACTGCACGTAGCTTCGGTTCCTTTTATTATTTTATTTAGAAATTGCAATCGAGATTTAATTGGGCTTATTGTGTTCGATGATGGATGTGTTGCCTTTTCTGCAAGTGTATATGACGAATGATCCCTTTCACGTTGTTGGGTATTCTCTAGTCTTTAGTAATAAATTGTAATTCTGCAGGCAACTCAGGTAAAAGCCTGCTGCTTAGGAAATATCTGCTAGCTGTGTCATTCAACAACATTACAAGACTCGCCTTCGGAAAACGATATGTGGATACTGAAGGAGAAGGGAGAGTACACAAGCAAGGAGAGGAGATGAGGGCCATTGCTGAAAACAGATTGAGGATTGGTGCCTCCCGTCCCATTGCCGAACACGTCCCATGGCTCCGCTGGATGTTCCCACTGAACGAAGAGGACTTCGTAAAACATGCAGCTCGTAGGGACCGTCTCACACGAGAAATCATGGAAGACCACAACCTTGCTCGCAAGAAAACGGGAGGAGCCAAGCAGCACTTTTGTGATGCGTTGCTCACACTTAAAGATAAATATGACCTAAGTGACGACACCATCATCGGCCTTCTTTGGGTGAATTGTTTTACCACATTTGCTTCTACTTAATTAACATTATGATCATGAATATGTTATATTTCAAATGCATGATATAATACTTATGTAATGTTCGTTTTTATTCATCTGAATGAATGCTCTTGTGCTAATTTCTCTGTTTCAATAAAATTACAGGACATGATACATGCTGGAATGGACACTACTGCAATAATTGTCGAGTGGGCCATGGCAGAGTTGATCAAGAACCCGAGGGTCCTAGAGAAGCTTCAGGAGGAGCTCGACAGTGTAATTGGAACGGATCGTTTGATGACAGAGCTGGACGTTGCAAACCTTCCCTACCTTCGATGTGTGGTCAAGGAGTCACTCAGGTTACACCCTCCAACGCGCCTCATGCTTCCGCACCGTGCCAATGCCAACGTGAAGGTTGGAGGGTACGACATCCCCAAGGGGGCAACTGTGCATGTCAATGTGTGGGCAATCGCACGTGACCCCAAGGTATGGAAGAATCCCTCAGAGTTCCGCCCTGAGAGGTTCCTTGAGGACGACGTTGATATAAAGGGACATGACTTTAGGCTTCTCCCTTTCGGTGCTGGAAGAAGAATATGCCCTGGGGCGCAGCTTGGCCTCGACATGGTGACATCCATGGTGGGTCACCTTGTGCACCACTTCAAATGGGCACCGCCAAGCGGAGTTAGCACAGAAAGCATCGACTTCACAGAGAGACCGGGTGTTGTAACATTCATGAAAACTCCATTGGAGACGGTTGCTACTCCAAGATTACCGGCGAACTTGTATCGCCGCATCGCAGTGGACATTTGATTTGTTGATCTTTGGTGAGGAGACTGAAGGTTGGTTATGGTGTTCGACTACCTGCATTGAGATTAATTTGTACAAGTTAGCAGGTGCTTAGTGGTTTACTTGTGTCGATTAAATTTCTTGAATTTTGATTTAAGTTTCAGCTCAAACATAATGAATGATGGTGAACCATGTATTTTTATGTCTTTTTTCCCTTTTTTCTTGCTACGCATATAATTTTATCTTCATATATATTGTTGAAGTAATCACATATTTTTTGCAGCTCTATCATATTATCAACTTGAAATGCGACTTCTGCGGATCACTAGTGGTACATTAGTGAAATGAAAATTTGTGCTCCCTTCGTCCCACTAAACATGATATCTTTTAGTATTAAGGAGAATGTATAAAGTAATGTAAAAGTGATAAATGTGGTAGGGTCTACAACTTCGTCCCACTAAACATGATATCTTTTAGTATTAAGGAGAATGTATAAAGTAATGTAAAAGTGATAAATGTGGTAAGGTCTACAACTTTTTGAAGGGATAATTTTTACTATTTTTGGAATGTGTCAAACTTAGTGGGACGTTCCAATAAGGAAAGTGCGTCAAGTTTAGTGGGTCAAGTTTAGTGGGAGAGTGAATAAAACAAATAACTAATGGTATTATTTTTTTTTTGTAATTTTAGCATCGTCTTAGAAATTTTGCAAAATATACACAACTGTTGTTTTAGAAAAATTCATGATATGTTTCAAGTTACTTTGAACAATGACATGGTTAGTGTTAGTTGAAACGTGATCAATAATTAGTTAAATGAGAAGGGAAATAATTTGTTTTCAAAAACTTTGGGAACTGTTTCAAATTGAGTTGAAGCATGAGTGGTAAGAGAGGTTTAGTCTAGGTTTCTTATATTAGTTCCCATCCTAATCATATTATTGATATTGAATATTGGAAGATTGAATTATTATTTAATCCGAGTGCAGAGGGAAGTTAGTGCTTTGTAAAATCGTTTGGAAGTCGCAATCAAGCATTTACAATGTCATAATTACATTGGATTACCTTTATTTTTTAGTAGTTTAATATATTATCTCCCTTTCAACAAGAAAACGTATGAATATGGAAACTTCTCTGCCATTTGGATCGGAGAATTTATAGAGGAATTCGGTTTTAAATTTCTAGAAATCGCACGATTATATATCCAAAGGGAATAGGCCGTGCCTAAAATTATCCAAAGCGCTGCTAATGTCAATATTGAGCTATTTCTATGCAAAACTCCTACTAAGATAAGAAACTCCCCGATAAAACTGCTAGTACCAGGTGAACTCATATTGAACATAGTGGAAAAGAAGAAAATCGTAGCAAAATTCAACATGGTGCTCGTTAAACCTTCATAATGTCTAACAAGTCGATTCTTATTTTTTAATCAGATGAATTTATTTAGAAATTTATCTTACATGTTTCTATTAGTTAATATCCAACTTATATGAATATTTGTTAGTATAAATCAAAACTGAAAGTATTCCGATTAATGACGTAAATTAAAGAATACAAGAAAATAATTATCATGATTCAAGTTAAATTTACGATATCGATGTGAATTGAAAGTTCCAACTAAATTGGAAATTGAATACATGCTTTTAAAATTGATGTGACTGTAATCAAAACTAAATCTCAAGGAATTAATCTAATTTAGTGCTTGAAAGTAAGGGTGTTTTTGTTTTCTTTGATTTTTTTTACTTGTGATCTTAAATTCATGTTACTTCTTCTTTATAGGAGTAGAAAAATATCTATACTTATTGATTCAAATATAATTGTTGGAAGATATCTTAAATTTTAATCATTTGATGTTGAACTTCTTCTTCATGAAGTCGTTATCCCTTTTTCTAAAATAATTTTATCTTTGCATATTGATGATTTTCTGCAATTTGTGATATTGCCAAAAATACGATTTTCACCTTAAGCTGATTTGAATCGTTGACACCTAAACTGATCACTGTCCATTTTTTTCTTGTAGTGATGAGATTTTAGATCTTGAGAATAGTCTTCTCTTTGATCATGACTTCCCCTCGGTGCAAATTTGTAATTATGAGACCTCATGATCTAAGCTTTTATTGACGTTTGTTGCTCGAAATCCATCAATTTCTAAAAACATGTCAGAGAATAAATTACTTACAAAAGAGATTTTTAAATCATAAAAATTGGACAAATCATTATGGAAGATTTTGGAATTTTAATCAAAATATTATAATATTTCTAACATTTTTTGTAATTTTTTTTGATGATGTCATAACCTAATCAGACAACACTTAACTACATATAATATCACCTTATCTTAACCTAGAAATTATCATCAATTTAGATAAAAAACTTACTTATATTAAAACTTACTTATATAAATTGTTCAACAAGAGTTGCTTGCTGCAGAACGTTACGAAGGATTGACTAGGAGCAAAAAACTTCGCTGGTAAATATGTAAAACAAACCCAAAAAAAAAGAAAATGAGTTCTACAGGGAAGAGACTATGATGATCAAGTCAACTCGTAGTATACTAAAAGAGTTTGAGTGTGTGTTCATGGGAAATAGTAAGAACACTTACAGAATTTGAGAGTTAGAATATGTGTACCAAAAGAGAGGAATATCCTCCTATTTATGTGATATGAGTTGGTAGGATATGCCAATAATTTCATTCATTGTCAAGGTCAAAACGGAAATTTTTTAGGGAAAATGATTTTCAACCGTGAATATTTTACTTCAAGAGAAACCACATATGTAGTTAGAGAAAAGTCACAATCAAACAATTATTCTAACATTGTGTCTGTCATTGTCCCATTGTGTGTCTTTCGTGACTATGGATACCTTTTTCTTATTGATAACTACGATTTTATTTTGATTTTCCTAGCCCGTTTGATATGAATTTCTTCATGTTTTGTATGATTTATGATCATATTTTGACTGATTTTCGTAAAGATGAAAAATATTATGCTTGGTATGGTTTTTAGTGTATTTGTGCATGTATCGAGTGATTTTATGACCAAACCAACCTAGGCAAGAATAATGATAAGGGGAACGAGGAGAGACGAGGCAAATGACAAGAAATTACAAGAGGTTCACGGGCAAGTGATGCATCTCGACCAGTCTCTCGACCGAGAGCAGATGAGCGCGTTTCAATGCTGCCTCTCGGTCAGGGTGTCGACTAAGAGGGAGACCGAGAGCCAATCCTGCTTTGAACCCAAGGTGCCTCTTGGTCAGGTTCTCGATCGAAATGTTTCCAAGTGAGTTGTGGAAACCCTACTTTGGAGGCCAAGACTTGCCTATTTTATCCCGTACGTACCATAGTCGAGCTAGGGCAATTGTAAACTATTTTTAGCTATAAATATCCCACATTCTAGCCCTTGTAATAAACCACATTCATCTTGTACAAATTCTATCATCTCTTTTCTCCCAATTACTTACCATTAACAATTAGTTTCTAAATACTTTAGTTTTCTAGCCATTTTACTATTTTAGTTTCATTGTTATTACTTTGGAGATTTAAGTTAAATTTCAATTCAAGTTCTTTCAATTGATATTCAGGAGAGTATTGTTATTTACTTTTTCATGTTTCTTTATTACATTGTTCTCATGTTCAATTATATCATGAGTAGTTAATTATCTAGTAGATTATAGGGTTGTATGCATATCTAGATTTATGTGACTTACCTTTCAATACTATTTTGCATTCCAATTCATATTTATGTTTCATGACTTTAATTTTAACGTGTTAATAATTGGCCACTATTAATGCATGCTAATTATGTATATGTTATTGTTGGGAAATATTTATTAAGGTTTTGATTAAAATTTCAAAACCTCCCCTGAAAGATGTATTAAATCCAAAACTGAAATATGGTCTTTAAGTCTTATTTTAGAACTCACTTGTTAAGGAGTTCAGTTTACAGGTACACATAACCTAAAGGATTCAAGACTGAAGTTCAAGACCAGAACTGAAGTTTTTCTATAACTCAGTTTTCTAGCCAACAATGAAGGACCATGTCATTGAAGTCATGTCCTGAAGTATTGAAGTTGAATTTAATTGAAGCATGAAGATAACGTACACTGAAGCTTTACACTGACGTATACTGAAGTCATGCTTGCTAGTGAGTACAATGCTACTCCTATAGGCATTACCACTTCTGGAAAAGATCTTAGTAGGTAAAGCAAAATCTCTCTACATACACCAAAAATGGTAAAAAGGACGATGAATCCAACGGTAAGAAATTCAAATGCTACGGACGAAGCTTCCTCTCACAACGGATATATTTATGAGAGTGTCCTATAAATACCCTGTTGCTTCAAACGCTTCAACCACCGGTTACCAAGCTTTCTTACGCTCAACCGCTATCTTCGCTCTCAAGCTTTTTGCACTCAAACTCTCAGATTAGAACACTCTTGCACTCACTATATACCTTTTAGTGTGTTCTTAGTGATACAAAATTGTAACCGAAGAATAGATCTAGCTTAAAATTAGTCTTCTTAGCTGGAAGTGATCAGACTCTATTGTTCATCTAACCTTTAAGGTTGATCACTGTAAGACACCACTCCATTTAGTTGGAAACTCTCGAATCACATCAAGACTCATGGACGTAGGAGTTTTCATCTCCGAACCTCGCAAACCAAACTATGTGTCTTCTCTATTTACTTTCAGTATTTTCTCTCTAACGTTATACTGCATCAACTGAATACTGATTAATAGCAAACTTGAACATTAACATTAAGTTTTTCTGATAAACGAGTAAGCTTTCAAACCACCACTTCCGCACTGCATACTTAAGATATTTTTCCATCAGTCAAACACTAAGTGTAGACTGAAGGATTGCTATATGAAGTTATACTTAAACTGAAGCTACCTCCCTTCAGATCGGAGCTCAGACTGAAAAGTGTATTAATCTGAAAAGTTTTTAACTGGTGTATCCCCCCCATACAACATTATACTCGTTTCGGGACCAACAATTATCTTAGCGGAAGTATTACATAATTGATCTCATGAAACATAATAATGACCTTACCTGAGCATCTTAGCGGAGCGAGGTAAATCATAGGAGGTTATTGTTATCGAGCCGTCGATAACTAGATTACTTTCTCTAATAACCCAAGGAAGTGTTTATTTTGCATGATATGATTGATTAATAAAAACAATCAAAATTAATATAGTGTTTACTTTGATGTATAAATCACAGATTTCTCAATTTCGAACCAATTTAATAATTGTAATATCCCGCTGTTCAACTAGCAGTTATCATATACTGAAAATCA
>JAPKLX010000552.1:0-62907 GCA_026898415.1 Leonotis leonurus
TTAATCAATATTCTACTTCTTAGGCTTGGTCTAAATTAATAAATAAATTCTATCTAATAGAATTATTAATATTCTATTTAATTAATTCATTAGCCCATTTGATTAATTAAGTGACCCAATCTTTAAATAAATTAGTCCATGTGTTAATTACTTAGGTCTCTCCCAATTATTGAATTGAGCCCAGTAACTAATTAAATTAGCCCATCATTAACTTAATTAAATTGGCCCAACAGTCCAATTACATTAGGCCCGTAAAGGATTTTATTTCGGCCCAACATAAATCTTCAATTCAGCCCATACATAGAGTTAATTATCTGGCCCAACTGAAATAATTCCGGCCCAATCAATTAATTCGGACCCGGCCCAATACCCGGGCCCAGTTTCTAGAGGCTTCTAATGACTTAACCTAGATTTAGTCTCATTCTTTTCTTCCCCATCACAGATGCCTCCCTCTCTCGCTCTGCCCTCTTTCTCTCCCGTCACCTTCTCTCTCTCGCTCTGCCCTCTTCATCACGCCACCTTCTCCGCGCCGCCAACCTTCCTCCGGCGAGCTCTTCCTCGACTGGAATCGAGCAGGGCTTCTCCCTATCCGGAGCTTTTCACCGCTGCGCCGCACTGCCTCCTCCCACGCCATCCCCACTGCCGCCGCTTTTGTCTCCTTATCCTTTCAACAATCGACCCAGGCCAACATGCAGCCAGGCCACCGTTCTTCCCACTGTCTGGTCATCTCTCCCTCTCTGCGTTCCCTATCTCTCTCTCTCGATGCATCACCTTCCTTCCTTTGCCTTGTTTTCTCCCTCAGCATGGCGCCACTTCTTCTTCTGCCGCCTCGTCGTCTGGCGCTGCCGTTTCTTCGGTGAGGTATATTTCCATCCCTTTCTCCTTACTCCTATCCCTTCTACCCCATCGTGCACCTGAAGCAGCAACCCTCGGAGCCCCACGTTGTCGTCTCCACCGCGCCACTGCCTCAGGTTAAAATCCTGGTTTTATTCTGTTCTAAACATTGATGCATGTTCATAGTTTTGGATTCTAGCATTCTGAAATTCTTAAATTCTTAATAAAATCTTTCTATGTGTTTGTTGAAATAGGATATTGGTTCTGATCACTGTTTATGGATATTGTGAAGGAATTGCTTGGGTTTGGAAAGGGTGGCTTGGTCTGAATTCTGGTGGAGTTCTGTCACTCTTCAGCGCTGCTCCCGTCTCCTTCCAAGATGGTGATGATGTGCTCCAGGTAAAACTCCTTCCTCTCACTCTTTTATTTTATCTTCATTACTTCCTTTTATTTTCTATTTGGTTAGAGAATGCTTATGATCTGAAATTTCCTTTCCTCTTAAATTTTCATGAATTAGTTGAGTCCTATGAATGTTCTAAATTCACAGATTGGTTTCAGGGACATAAGGGGCTATTTCGGGTTTGTCCGAGGTGGTTCAAGGTTGTTCGGGGTGGCTCGGGGTGGTTTTGAGGCCGTCCGGAGCTGTTCGGAGTGTTTCGGGGTCTGCTGGAGCCGTTCGGGGCCTGCTCGAGGCCCTCCGAAGATGTTCGGGGCTGCTCGAAGCCGTTCGGGGCCTGCTCGAGGCCCTCCGAAGCTGTTCGGGGCTGCTCGAAGCTGCTTGGAGCTGCTCGAAACTGGTTGAGTGGTATGTGAAGCTCTGTCCTTCCGGACAGCAGCTAGTCGTCGTCTCGAGCTCGTTCTGTTCCCTCGGGAATCCATACTTCCCCAGATAAGTCTCTTTTGTTTGAGTTGCATATGTTCTATTAATTGGGTGTTGTATGTAGTTTTCAAGTAGTCTTAGTTTCGCATAAAGCATTGAACTAAATCCTAGTAGTATGTTTTTCTTAAGTCCATGCCATGCTTATCACAGTTCGAATACACAGCACCTAAGTTTAAAGTTAAGTATCTAAGTTCAAGATCATGCTTAGTCTCATAGGTGATCTAGAAGTATAGAGTTCATAAGGTACTTAGAAGCTACCGTTAAAATTGTATGAACATGAATATAATTTGCTAGAGCTTAAACCCTTACCTCAAGCCTGTCTCTATTTTCTTTCTCTTCTCCTGGTTCTTTCCTTAAGTCTTCAATTCGGCAGCGTTTTGGTATGATTTGTGTCACGCCCGCTTTCTACTAATTCTAGTAAAGCCGGGAACATGACCAATGAAAGGAATGAATGACAAGAGAGAGAAAATAAATATTCTTTTCATAACATAAAGTAAGGACTAATCCCGTAAATCGGAAGTCAGAGTCATAAGCTCGTTACATTACATAACAGAATTAGAGTTTAGTCTTGGATCTATTACATAAAAGTCTAGCAGCGGAAAAAATGCAGGATCGCGTAGTAAAATTCTACGTGTATGAAGACACGTAGAACCCCCAAGAGTCAGCTACTAAGGAGTTCGGCAAAAAGCACGATCTAGCATCCACGTCTTCTTCATTCTTAACCTGCACGTTTAGAAATACATGCAGGGCTGAGTACAAATTGTACTCAGTAGACACGTGCCGAAATCGCACACGTACATATATAACTGTCAAGCCATTTCGAGTGAATCATAGGGATTTTGTCTCTAAAGCACCTATGTTCACAAAAACATTTCTTTGAGAAAATTCTAGTTGGACTGCAGTCCTAGTCTTTGTAATCAACCATATCTGAAGTTCTATGTGCCGGAGAAGTGGCCACTTCCCACAGACACGTGACCGGTCAACCTTTCGCTGACACACAGTCCATTGTGTACACTAGTTCGAGTGGAGACGCTAATCCACTGGAACCCAAATTCGATTATCATATAACAGATAGGCATCATACGTAAATTGAAAACATTTATGGCAAGACAGTGCTTTTGAAAATATCTCATTTCATTTGAAAGCATACACACATATATTTTCATAGGGTAAGAAAAGCCTACTTGAATGGTCTTGATTGGTGTTTGCCTTGTTCTCGAGATGCGGATCCGACCTCTCGTTGAAACCTTTAATATGAATCTCGAGTGAGATATATTACTTGAGTATATCAAATAAATTCTAAGTGCAAGGAATTACTATCCTTGGTTATCATGAGAGTTTAGCCTCGGTCCTTAAAGCTCGACTAGTACACGAGTTTAGGAGTTGTATCTCTAGAGGAGTAGTTTGATGAGTTCTAAGTCACCTTATGATTCGGGAATTTACTATACCCAAAAAATAAGTATTTGGTTAATATAACTAAAGACATTTCTAATTTAATATCTCGATCCTTAACTCGAGGCAATTAAATTAAGCTAATTGAATTCCCATTGCCACCATAAGCATAATATATAATTTAATCATTTCTTATGATTAAATTCTAATTAATCAATTAAGTTCTAATTAATTAATTAAATTATTGTCTAGAATTTGGTTGCTAATTAATAAATAAATTCTCCTAGTTTAGCTTCAAAAAAATATACTCTTGGACTTAGTCCAATTAATCTAAATTTTAGTCTATTGGGTTAGATGATTGGTCCATTAAATAATTAGACCCAATATATTAATTAAATTGGCCCATGTTTTATCTAATTTTCGGCCCAATACTTATAACTTTTAGGCCCAGTTATCATTAAAAACATTGGCCCAGTAACAATGATATTGTTAGCCCAACTATTTTAACCAACCTGGCCCATCTTTACACTCTTCTATCTTTGAACTTAGACAAATCAAAACCCCATTTCCCCCATTTACTCTGCCGCTCCCTTCCATCTCTCCCTCACGGTTCCTCCTTTCTCGCGCCGCTCCTCTCCCTCGGCTCTCTCTCTATCTCCGTTCTTCAACTAGCCGCCGGTTGTCGCCGGCGGTCATCTCTCTTTCCCGGAGGTAGCTTTCTCCCCCCCCGTGGTCCCTCTCTCTCTCCTGGCTTCTCTCTGCCCGCGCAGCAACCTGTTGCTGCGGTCTCTTCATTACCTCGGTGGTTTTCCGGCTTCGCTCACCTCCTCTGCGTGTTTTTTTTTTCCACTCATACTCTCCACAGAAGCTGGTCCGGGAGAAGGTTTCATCGGGAGGGTGCAGGACAGCCGTGAAGCAGCCATCTCCGGTGCTACGTCGCCCGTCCGAGGCTTCCCTCCAGCGACTGCTTCTTCGCCAAGGTCGAGCAGAGGCCTATCCTGCCTCCCATCTCCGCCTCTCTCTCACTCTTGGTCGTATATTTCTGCATCGCCCTCTGCACCGCCGCTGCTCTTCTCCACAGCACCTTCTCCTTCTCCTTTCTACTTCTTTAACTCTAGAACCCAACGATCATAACTATCGAACTCCATCACCGAACTCCATTACCGAGCTCCATCACCGAGCTCCATCACCGAGCTCCATTGCCGAGCTCCAGCACCGAGCTTCATCACCGAGCTCCAGCACCGAGCTCCATTGCCGAGCTCCATCAGCCACCTCCTCCGCTTCTTCTCTATCTTCTCCGCCGTGCTCACCCTCTTCTATTTATCTTCATTGTTTGTTTCATTTTCTATTTTACTTAGTTATAGAATGTTTATGATTCTGAGAATTCCCTTCCTTTTCAAATTTCATGAATTAATGGAGTCTTATGAATGTTCTAAATTTTCAGATTGGTTTCGGTTGGTTCGAGGTATTTTGGATTGGTTCGGGGCTGGTTTTGAGGTCGTCCGGGGTGGTTCAAGACGGCTCTGGGTGCTTCGGAACCTGTTCGAGGCTGTACGAAGTCGCTCGGGGCCAACCGCAGCTGTTCGGAGTCGTGCGGGGCTGTTCGAGGCTGCTTGAAGCCATTCGGGGCCTGCTCGAGGCCAACCGAAGCTGTCCGGGGTCATTCGGATTGGCTCGAAGCTACTCGGGGTCTGTCCGAGGTGTCTCGGGATCATCCGGGGCGATTCGAGGTGGTTCGAGGCTGCTTCGAGGAAGCTCACGGCTGGTGCAACAGCCGTGCACTGCCTCTTCCTTATTTACTAGGTAAATTTTCTTATTCTTTCCTCATTTCCTTGTTACGTAGATTTCAGATTTGTACAAGTTGTATATCAAAATTTACATAAGAATTTAACGTATACTTTTCCTATGTTAAGAACATGCTCTGCTAAGTTCAAAGCTACAGCACCTAAGTTCAGTGTTTAAGCGTCTAAGTTTCAAATTGTCTCTAGTCTTATATCGATGTTTTCTTTCTTCTGGTTTGTGGAGCATTTAAACTTCCCATTCTAGACAGTGAAGTGGAGTTATGAAGTGTATATAAGTCTAGATATGAACGAGGATGTAATACCCCGCATCTTGAATTCCGACATAAGTAGTGAATTCCTCGAAATTGTCATTATTACGAAACCCTTGGTCTCAAGTATGTATTTAAATTTGATGACGAGTAGCAACTCCGTTATTATTTAACCTAAGATATGTTATTAGTTACTATTATTAATCTTCATTGTTACGATACGTACTATTCGTTAATCGATATCATTATACATTAAGACCCATGGTATAATATTATAAATTGTACAAATGCTTAATTGCTAAAAATAAGAAGTATAATTAGTAAGAAGGTGTAATATACAGTTATATTTATATAAAGGAAGAATGTATTCTCTATAAATGGGCTGCTGGGTTTCGAACCTGCGCCTAGCCGAGGGGGGGGAAACATATGTATATATATATATGCATACAATATAAATACACGTAAGACGCCAGCGTGGATCGGAAGTGTAGGAAAGGAAGCAAGCGTGCAAACGGTTAGATTCCCCATAATCAGATTTAGCAAGGCATTAGCGTGTAACAGGCACCCTACTCCCTACTAATCCTAGCTGCACAGCGACGCCTCATGTCTCCACCAATCGCCATGCCTGCGAATCTAAAAAGAGAATAAGTAATTAACGCATAAGATTAGTAAGGGTTAAGGATTCAATCTTCTATATAAAGGGGGAGAATTTTTAACTCAACCCACACCCAAATATCACCATACCAAAACGCTGCCGAATTTGGAATTCGAAGGAAACCAGAAGAAGTGAAGTAACAGCAGTGGTGTGCACGAAAGAGAATATAGAGACATCTTGAGGTAAGAGTTTGAAGCTCTAGCATTTTATGTTCATGCTTCTTAAGACTAGATTTAGGAATGGATTATACATGCAAAACAGCTTTAGAATGAACCTAGCTTGAACTTTGAACTTAAGAACTGATTTCAAACGTAGAAGCTTGGACCATGAATGTAGGAACTGCAGTTGAACTTAGAGAGACATGCTCTTAACGTAAGAAAAATCATGCTTCTATGTATTGCTTAAATGATGTGGATGAAATCAGATGAATATGGATGAACAACCTACCCTAACCTATGAGCTGCATAATAAAAGAAGAAGAATTAAAAGAAACTCACCTAATGACTAAGGAAGAGGTAGTGCACGGCTGTGGTACAGCCGTGAGCTTCCCGAACGACCTCAATCAGTCTCGAGCAGCTCCAAACCACCTCGAACCAATCCAAATATACCTCGCACCAACCGAGACCAATCTGAAAACATGAACATTAATAAGACTCCATTAACTCATAAAATTTGAGAAGGAAGGGAATTATTATAATCCTAAAATGTTCTCTAAGTAAGTAAAATAGACAATGATCAAATAAAATAAAGAAGAAACAGTTAGTTGTCACGAGAGAGGCAAAAGTAGAGACTAGAAAGAGAGCAGCGTGAGGGTGAAAGAGAGCGAGGGGGGGGCAAAGGAAAGACAGCTAACTGCAGGAGGCAGCTAGCTGTGAGAAGAAAAGAGAGCAGAGAAAGAAAGGAAGAAGAAAGGCAACGAGAGAGTAAGAAAGAGCAGCGAGAGAGAAGAGGAAGGAGACAGCTCGCTGTTAGAGAGACAGCGAGACAGCTCATTGTTGGAGAGACAGCTCGCTGCTAAAAAGACAGCGAGAGAAGCAGCGAGCTGTGCGAGCGGGAAGGCAAGAAGCAGATAGTGAAACCAGAAGGCAAGAAGCAGATCGTGAGAACAGAAGGTAAAGCAGATAGTGAAACCAGAAGGCGAGAAGCAGATAGTGAAACCAGAAGGCAAGAAGCAGATAGTGAAACCAGAAGGCAAGAAGCAGATCGTGAGAACAGAAGATGTGAAGCAGATAGTGAAACCAGAAGGCGAGAAGCAGATCGAGTAGAAACAGCTGGGGGAGGATAGTTAGAACCCAGGGTTAATGGGCTGGGTCTTGTCCGATCTAATGGGCCAATTAAATAGAGTTCGGCCAAACAACCAACACTGAGCCGAAGTCTAATAGTGACTGGGCTGTTGACTAATAAGAAACATGGGCCAATCCAGCCATAATTTATGGGCCAAGAAAACGAACAATTAATTAAACCAAGTCCAAGAGGATATATATAGTTAAAATTAGACTAGAAGATTCAATTACATAAATTATTGGAATCAATTGATTGATTCGAACTCAATTGATTAATTAGAATTTAACCAATGATTAAATTATAGACTATGATGACAATTAAGCGACCAATTGCTAGATTAGAAAGTACCTGCCTCAAGATGAGAATCGAAGTATCAGAATTTTAAATCATCAAATAACTTATCTAGAAATACGACTCCTAGATTCATGAACTAGTCGAGCTTTAAGGATCATGGCTAAACTCCCATGATAACCAGGAATAGAAATCCCTTGCATCTAGAATTTATTTGACATACTTGAGTATGTATCTCACTCGAGATTCATGTTAAAGGTTTCGACGAGAGGTCGGATCCGCATCACGAGAACAAGGCAAACACCAATCAAGACCATTCAAGTAGGCTTTCTTACCCTATGAAAATATATATATGTGTGTATGCTTTTCAAATGAAATGAGATGTTTTCACAAGCACTGTCTTGCCAAATGTTTTCAATTTATGTATGATGCCTATCTGTTATATGATAATCGAATTCGGGTTCCAGTGAGGTTAGCGTCCTCACTCGAACTAGTGTACACAAAGGACCGTGAGTCATCTTAGCGGGTTGGCCGGTCAAGGTGTTCGTGGGAAGTGGCCACTTCCCCGGCACATAGAACTTCAGATATGGTTGATTACAAAAGAACTAGGACTGCAGTCAATTAGAACTTTCTCAAGAAATGATTTTGTGAACATAGGTGCTTTAGAAACAAAATCCCTATGTTTCACTAGAATGGCATGACAGTTATATATGTATTTGTGCGATTTCGGCACGTGTCTACTGAGTACAATTGTACTCAGCCCTGCATGTATTTCTAAACGTGCAGGATAAGAATGAAGACGTGGGTGCTATGTCGTGCTTTTGTCGGACTCCATAGTAGCTGACTCTTGGGGGTTCTGCGTGTCCTCATACACGTAGGGCTTTATTACGCGATCCTGAAAGTTCCGCTGCTAGACTTTTATGTAGTAGATCTGAGACTAAACTTTATATTCTGTTATGAAATGTAACGAGCTTATGACTCTGACTTCCCGATTTTACGGGTTTGGTCCTTATTTTATGTTATGGAATGAATAATTATCTTCTTCTCTTGTCAATTATTCATTTCGTTGGTCATGTTCCCGGCTTTACTAGAATTAGTGGAAAGCGGGCGTGACAGAGGATATTAATTGCTATGGGTTGAAGGTCATTTACCTCTAGCCTTCAATTACTCCTCTCCTCCAGTACTCACTCCTTGCTCCTCTCCTAGTTTCACTTTGGCAGCACTTCGTGTGGATGGTATTTGGTGTGGTTTAAGTTAAAACCTTCCCCTTTATATAGAAGATTTCATCCCTATTCTGTACAAATCCTTATGCACTTTGCTAATTCTATTGGATTTGCAGGTTATGGTGATTGGTTGAAGCTTGAGCGTCACTGGTGGCTAGGATCAGTAGGGAGCAGTGCACGCTAGTTTCTGATTTATGGAGAAGCTGAACAGTTGCACGCTTGTTCTGATTTATGGATTACTGTTCATTGGCCTATTTATCTAATGTAATTACACGTAGATTGCTTATGTATGTCTATATATATATTACATCTTAGTTGAAGTTTATGTATTACATTCAAAATATATATTACATATATTTTTATAATCATAGTACATCTTTATTTTCCTTTATGTATAAATGCATATTACACTAATTATTACTAATTATACTTCTCATTTTAAACAAATAATTATCTGATAAATCATACTTCTCAATTTAAACAAATAGGTATTTGTATTAATTTAATACTAATAAAGGCACTAATCATATTAGGCATTAATCACCCTCGTAAATGCAATCAGATTAAGTGATGACATTAACTATTTAATTACTACTAGTGTTTGTTATTCTCAAACTGTTATCAAAAATTGGTCTCGTAAATTTAATCCAAGTACGAGAAATTTGAGAGATTTTAAAGCTTAAGAAAATTTTATTTAGGATTAAAAGACGGGATATTACAATTTGTGTGGTTTGTAATTATTTGGTGAGGTTTTACTTCTTTATATAGAGGTAATGAGGATCTATTTGATGCTTTCTCTCTACTTGCTATCTGCACTAGACTCATCTCTACGGATGTTGCACGGTGTGGATAGATTGAGTGAAGTGAAGTGTGGCGTGTGGCAGCAACTTCCATCTTCTCAGCCGCCTACTACTGCAGCCTATATTCTATATTCCTCTACTACTGCAGCCTATATTCTATATTCCTCTTATTTTATTTGTTGGGGTGTTATGGTTTGAGGATGTATGTAATATTTTTAATACTACTGTGAAATGTTACTTCCATCACTAGATTTGTTTTCTGTAATAAAATTTAAAAATTTGAATCCTTTTCTGCTATCTTTACTTTACAGCCTTTTATTTCTGATATATATATATATATATTACGTTTTGTACAATAAATCTTAGTGATTGATTTTCCCATACACATAATGTGTAACAAAGTTGATATGCTATGAACTTATACTATTAATACATCTAAATGATTAAGATATTGGTCTACTCATTTAAAGATACTAATACTAAGTAATAATTTAATAAATAAGTAATTAAAATATGATGGAGATTATTATCACACTAAGCTTTCACCTATGATAAGATTTAAATTGAATTGAGTCTAATTTAAATAATGTAGGGGATAATCATGTTCAATTTGCTGACTGATTTTCCAACTCATATAAATTTTATTAACCACAAGACATTTGGTTCGTAATAGTTCTAACGAAAAGAGCGGGTCATTACATCCTACCCCTCTAACTAAAAATTTCGTCCCGAAATTTGCATATTCTCGTTGAACGGTTCGGGGTATTTTTCTCGCATCTTTTCTTCGAGTTCCCATGTGGCTTTATTGATTTGGTTCGAAGCTGTTGAACTTTCTCATCTAAAATAGCTTCAGGTTTCTTTTCATAACTCAAGTCGGGGTTAAGAATAATTTCTTCTTGGTGAATAACGTGTTTTGGGTAAAACACGTATTTCCTGAGTTGAGATACGTGGAAAACGTTATGCACGTTCCCAAAGCTTGGCGGTAACGCCAGTCGGTACGCTACCGACCCTATTCTTTCTAGAATCTTGTAGGGTCCTACGAAACGGGGTCTCAGCTTTCCCTTAACACCAAATCTAATGATTCCTTTAGACGGAGATACTTTCAGGAAAACTTTATCTCCCACCTCAAATTGTAGTTCAGTTCTGCGGGTGTCGGCATAGGATTTCTGTCTGTCTTGAGCTTCCTTAATTCTTCCTCGGATTTGACGAACAATTTCGATCATTTCGCTAACAGAATCAGGACCCACTATTGCTCTCTCTCCGACTTCATCCCGTCCCACCAGAATTTCCTTTTCAGGTCACGGTACATCTTTGTACTCCCGGGGTGAGCGGTGTAGGGAGTGTCATGTGCTTCACACATGATCATCTCCTCAATCTCTTGAATTCGTGGGACACATAGCCTTCCCTCGAAGGTGATGGCGTTGTCGGCTTCCTCTCGATAGTTTGTAGTGTCGTCCTTCCTCACTTTGAGTCTTATCCTCTCCAGGTTCTCATCCGTCCTTTGAGCCTCTAGTATTATGTTCTGTAAGTCGGGTTCGACTATTAGGGTGGCAAGAATACTTGTTACGGTTTCTGGGAGTGGTAAGACTTCTAAGTTCATTCTACTGAACTCCCTTCTAAGTTCTTCCTCTGGATAAGGATGCAGGAAAGCTTCGAAGATGTTTTATGACCCAAGGCATCGGCTACTACGTTAGCCTTGCCAGGGTGGTAGTTTGTACCGTAATCGTAACCTTTTACTAGTTCTAACCATCTCCCTTGCCTTATGTCGAGGTCCTTCTGTTTGAAGAAATATCTGAGGCTTTTGTGGTTGGTGAAGATCTCGTACTGAACTCCGCAGGGGTGGTGTCTCCAAATTTATTTTAGAGCGTGCACTACAGCGGCTAACTCTTAGAGTAAATTAGAACATCTTCTATGAAGACCAAGACAAATTTATAGAGATATGGATTGAACGCGCGGTTCATTAGTTAATCCGAATGACATCACTACAATCTCGTAGTGACTATACAAAGTTTGGAAGGTCGTCTTAGGAACACCTTCTGGTTGGATTTTTCGTTGGCGTATCCTTATCTCAAATCTATCTTTGAGAAGACTTTCGCTTAAGTTGATTATTCTTGGCGAAGGATAACGATTTTTTTTTGAATGTTAACTCGTTCGGCCTCCGTACTCTATGTGCATCCTTGGAGTTCCATCCTTCTTTTCAACGAAGAACATAGGTGTTCTTCAAGGTGTTATACTACGTTTGATAAATCCTAAATCTAAAAGCTCGTGGGGTTATAATTTGAGTTCTTTTTAACTCTTTGGGAACTACCCTATAGGGTGTTTTGGATATCGGTGCCGATCCGGGCTCCAGATCGATTTTGAATTCCAATTGCCGGTTTGGCGGAAGGCCTGGTAATTCTTCAGGGAACACATCTGGGTATTCTTGAATAATAGCAACGTCTTCGATTCTCCGTTTTAACTTCTCCATTTAAGGAGATTAGGTATGTTGAGCAACCCTTCTTTACTAACTTTTCAGCTGGTAAGGCTGAGATGATTGAGTTCTTTCGAACCATCATGATCCCATGGAAACTCGTGAGTTCTTTTTCAGGGGGTCGGAATGAGATTTGCCTCTCATTGCAAAGGAGCGTGGCGTAGTTTTTCAGCTAGCCAATCCAACTCTAGGTTCTCTACGCATGATTTAGCAATGATCCTGGCATAGTTTTCGGCTAGCCAATCCATTCCTAATATTAGGCTCACGTCGTTTGTCGAGATAACAATAAGGTGGTTCACTAAGGCCTTACGTGATTCTCAATTTATATCTAGGCTAGAGCAAGAATTTATGTGAGATTATTAGTTCTTTCTAAAGATAAAGAACTTTTGTAGTGTTCCCTACTAGTTCTGGTTTCGGCCTAATGGTTATCTACGTATGCTTTAGAAATGAAAGCTTAGAATGCTCAGTTTCCAAATAAAATCATTACTTGTTGAGAAGTGTTCCATACCTATCAAGTTTCCTTGATTTTCTTCAGGTCGTATTGGCTGCATCACATGAACTATGGTCTGTTGTGGATTCCCGTGATGCAGGAAAGGTTGGCAGAGAAGTGGCAGTGTTGGGGTTGGTTGAAACTGTTGTTGTTGTTGCTGGCGTGCTTGAGGCTGAGCTTGGATAGTTCGGGTATGCTCGTTTGGAGTTGTTTGTTTAGGCCCTAGGCCCATTGTCTGCCGTTTGGTACGACAAGGATTTGCAAAATGTCCTTTCTGACCACACGTGTAGCATCCTTCGCTACCAGCTAGGCATATTCCTTCGTGCTTCTTCTTGCACTTGGAGCAGAGAGGGAAATCCCGCCTGCAGTTTCCTGCCTGAGGAGTTGGGTTCTGCTTCTTGATATAATGAGGATGTGTCTGTCCTTTCCAGGGCTTCCTTGAGGTTTGGTCGTTCTTATTGTCCTCCCTCTTACGCTTTCCTTTAAGGGTATGAGACTGTACCTTGGGAGGTACTGGAGTTGGCATAGATGTTTGTCTCTGTACTAGCATGGTAGGCTTGACGTTATGAGTTCGATTGGGGATTTGAGGGTAAGATACTCCTTCGCGACTTGCTAAAGCCATCCTAACCTCGTGCCTTACATTGGCAAAAACTCTTTCTATTATCTTCTCCTCAATTTCCACATATTCTGGTGCGTATCGTACTTCGCCGTAGGGCACTGGACCGTATTCTTTTACAGTTGTGCTTCCTTGCTCCATGTAGTGGAGTTTCATCTCCTTCTTCTCAAAATTTTTAGGAATATATCTGTCATATATTCCAGTCTTGAATTTTTCCCAAGTCAAGTTTTCCAGTCGTTCAGGGGTCATTGCCTTCCTCCATACATTCCACCAGAAATCTGCCGATCCCGCCAGTTGGAAAGAAGCGCAAGTTATGCGTTCCAGGTCTGTGCAAAGTAGGAAGTTGAAGATACGCTCCAGAGCCCGCACCCATGTTTCTACATCAGTCGGGTCTCCTGTCCCATCGAAGACAGGTGGGTTTTGTCGGAGGAATAGTTCCTCAATTCTTCTTTCAGGCGGTGGGAGGGGTGGGGATACTCCGTATTCAGTTTCTTTCATTTTTCCTACACTTATCATATCTCGGACTCCGCCTATCTCTATGGGGCGCACATTTCCTCTTGACAACATTTTATTCTACAGTAACAAGTTAATCTCTTAGAACATGTTACTTTCATGATTCTATTTACGCCATGGTCTCAAATATTTATATAAAATCATCATCTTAATATTAATTCGATAACATATATATCTTAGGTGGCGCTAGAGCCCTTAGGGTCATCACAAACACATATATATAGAGAGAGAATTGTCTCCATGAAAACCTTCGTACGATCCCAACCTAGAATTTGCCAATAAGGCGAACGAAATCACTTAGTGGGGTTTAAGGTTCGAGCTATAAGAATTTTTTTTTTTTTTTTAAATACGCCTCTTGCTTCCTTATAATGTGAGATTTTTGAATTTCGAGATATCTTATGTGTTGAATTTAACATGATTGTCATAGGGGTGTAAAAAGAAGTATTTGATGTCAAGAGACAGGTGTGGACGAATCATTGGAAAACTGTATGGTCCAGTGGCAGTTTACGATGATAGGAATCACATTATGGTATACTACCATTGGGATTATTGAAATATAAGCTTTTTTTTTTTTTTTTTTTTTTTTTTGTAACCATAGGGATACCGGGACTCTCTTTATACTTGCCAATCAATTGGCAAGGTAACGAGTATTCGTCTCATGCTTTCTAATGTGTGTCGTTCCTTATGGAAATGTATCTCTCTAAAGCAGGAGTAGAGTTCTAGGAACTTGTAGAGGTCCTCTTACTAAGTCTCAAAACTCATGTAGTTAATTCGAGAATGGTTGCACCTTTAGTTAATTCGAGAATGGTTGCACCTTTCTAATGTGGTTTGTAATTATTTGGTGAGGTTTTACTGCTTTATATAGAGGCAATGAGGATCTATTTGATGCTTTCTCTCTACTTGCTATCTGCACTAGACTCATCTCTATGGATGTTGCAGGGTGTGGATAGATTGAGTGAAGTGAAGTGTGGCGTGTGGCAGCAACTTCCATCTTCTCAGCCGCCTACTACTGCAGCCTATATTCTATATTCCTCTACTACTGCAGCCTATATTCTATATTCCTCTTATTTTATTTGTTGGGGTGTTATGGTTTGAGGATGTATGTAATATTTTTAATATTTTTAATAAAATTTGAAAATTTGAATCCTTTTCTGCTATCTTTACTTTACAGCCTTTTATTTCTGATATATATATATATATATATTATGTTTTGTACAATAAATCTTAGAGATTGATTTTCCCATACACGTAATGTGTAACAAAGTTGATATGCTATGAACTTATACTATTAATACATCTAAATGATTAAGATACTGGTCTACTCATTTAATCAGCTAAGCTAAAGAGGTTCATTACGTTATAGTGTATTAAAGTTTCATGATATTCAAAGATGTTTTGATATTAGACGAGCATGAGTGCCGAGAAATGATCAAACATGAAGTTATGTGTTTAATAAAGTCAAAACAAGGTTTGATTAGAAATCATCGAACGACCCTCCTAAAATCTAAATCCAAAACTCGAGCAATAGCCGAGTTAAAAGACCCGAGAATAATTCTCAAATAACAAAGGATAATAATTCCTTACACTTAGAGAATATAATTAGATGCACTCGAAAATGTTATCTCACTCGAGATTTATTTAAAGGGTACGACGAAAGGTCAGGATCGCAGTTCGAGAACAAAGCAATCGTCAGTCAAGACGATCCAAGTAGGCTTTCTTATACTAAAGGAAAATATGCGTGTTTATCCGCATTTATGTTATTTCTTTTCAAATAGCTTTTGAATTGAAATTGATATTTCAAGTATTGTCTTACCATAAATGTTTTATGTTTTGTATGATACATATCTGCTATGATTATGAAATCGAATTCGGGTTCCAGTGGGTAAGCATCCCCACTCGAACTAGTGTACACAAGGACCGTGAGTCATCTAGCGGGTTGGCTGGTCAAGGTGTCCGTGGAAGGTGGCCACCTTCCCTGCACACAGAAATTACAGATATGCTTGATTACTAAAGAACTTAGACTGATCAGTCGAACACAGAATTTTCAAGAAAAGAAATGCTTTTGTGAACATAGGTGCTTTAGTGACAAAAAAAAATCCCTATGTATCACTTAGAATGGCTTGACAATTATATATTTATGAATGTGATTTCGGGCATGTGTCTACTGAGTACTTTTGTACTCAGCCCTGCATGTATTTCTAAATGTGCAGGTTGAGCTGTGATGAAAAAGGGGAAGTGCTAAGCGAAGATTTTGTCGAACTCATCTAGTAATAACTCTTGGGGGTTTGCATGTCTTCATACATGTAAACTTAGAAATTGATCCAAATTCCGCTGCAGACACTCAGATTAAGTATTCAGATATTTCTCTTCGTGCAAGTCTCATTCTTTTCCTCTATTTTTATGTTCCTTTCCCCAGTCACGGTTTTCCCGACTTTGGCTACCTTAGCGGAGGGCGGGCGTGACATAGTTTGTGGTATCAGAGCAACTTGTGCGGAGGGCAGGCATAACAGAGTGGTATCAGAGCAACTTGTGCTCTGATAGTATCTAGTTAATCAACTTGTGCTCTGAGATTGACAGAGTGGTATCAGAGGGAGGGCGGGCGTGAGATTGATTGTAGATTGCCAATCAGTGCTATCCATCATATCTGTTCTTGCCATGTAGAGAACGTTGACTCAATCTTCAAAGTATGGAAAGAAGATTGCTAATGGCTTCTTTCCTTCTTTGTGTCAATCGAAGATTCTTTTCCCAATCTCTGTTGGATGGGCTTCAATCTTGACGTGGCAAGAGGGTATGATGTGTAGGATGATGTCATCTGGTGGTTTGATGATTCTATCGATCTGGTCTTCAGCTGTGTACATCGATCTGGTCAGTGATCTGGTTGACATCAGATCGATTTCTCCTTCGAGACAGAAGTTGATCTTCATCCTATACTATTACAGAAATGACTTCTATAGGAATGATTCCTTTACATGTTAAGTCATTTCCTAATCTGTTCTCTAGCAGAATTCACTTTATATGTAGTGATCTGTTTACATGCAGAACATTTAATTTCAAAGAAATACTAAGTGTGTTTCGAGAGATCATCATCAAAACTAAAAATAGTTAAGGGTTCCCAACATGAAATATTAGAAAAAGTAGGACCTGTAGCTTACAGGTTAGCATTGCCACCAAATTTTGGTAATGTACATAATGTGTTTCATGTGTCGCAATTGCGAAAGTATGTGTTTGATCCAAAACACATTGTCCATCAAGAAGAAATAGTTCCTGAACCAGATTTAAGCTATGAAGAAAAGCCTGAATGTATCTTAGATCGAAAAGAACAGAAACTAAGGAATAAATCTATTCCTTTAGTAAAAGTGCAATGGAAGCATCATGGCTCAGAAGAAGCAACATGAGAATTAGAAGATCGAATGAAAGAGAAGTATCCTGAGAGATTTAATTAAGGTAATAAATTTCAGGACGAAAATTTATTTTAGGGGGAGGGAATTTAATACCCCTAAATTTTAATTAGTACTTAATTGCTAATTAGAAATTTAATAAGGCTTTGCATCCTTAAGAAATAAAATAGGAAAATTTAAAATTAAAGGTACTTAGTTGTAATTTATGAAGATAAGTGATCTAAGTGTTACTTAAGCATGATCTAGAGCAAAATGCTAACATATTATGGATATAACCATCATAAAATTAAATAAAATAAAATAGAAAGAAAAAGAAAATTTTCTAATTTTCTAGAAGGTGGTAGAAAAGTGATGAATAATCACTTAATTAAATTAATTCCAAATAAAATTAATTATTATTTATATAAAAATCTAGCTTGCACTATTCATGATAAACACAAAAATTTCTCTCTTCTCCTCCTCCCCATTTTCGAAAATCACACCTTTCCTACACTAAAAATTTTTCTTGTCCCAAGAGCATTAGTGTGATTTCAAGCTATATCAAGTCATAAAGTTTAGTTAGTTGAAGGTAAATGATAATCTTCTACCATGCTTATGTGTTTTAATTTTGATAAATTATGATTTTGAAGCATGATGAAAGATGATGAGAAATTTGAAAGTATTAGTGAAGTTTCTTGTTGTTTTATGATTAAATCATGCATAATGTGGAAAGTATGTAGAAATAAGATGAATTAGATGGAGATATGACCTTAGGGTTTGAGTTAAATTAATGTTAAATATTGTGATGCTATGCTTAAATTAAGTTTATATTTATGTAATTAAGCATGTTTAAACATAATATTAGAAAGAAATTTGATGAAAATCAAAATATAGATGTTGATGAAATTTTCGAAAATTAGGAAATAAAAGTGCTATGGAGATTTTATTTTAATTGCCTCAATTAACTTGATGTATGATCTTTGTAAAACATAATAAGTGATATATAAATTATTTAGATTTTTCCAAGCTCATATGTAAAAGTTGGAAAGAGTTAGTTTGCGTATTCATATGATATATTGTGCTTAAGGTATAATATACTTAATCTTCCTTAGATATTAGGAAGAGAAATTGAAGAGCATGTAGTAAAATACGTTGGAATGATGATATGTTGGAACATAAAGAAGTGACGTAGTAACATAGATATGATAAGTGATTAATATAACGTTAAAAATAGAAGGATGCAATAGCCGAAGAACTTATAGTTATATTAGTTGATAATCAAATAAATTATAAGAAGAAGAATGAAATTACGAATTGATGATTTCATAGAAATGAGTATGGTTTTCTTATTCTTAATTGTATTTTATTAATGTAAGGTCCAACTGAGAAGGGAAAAGAAGTAAAGAAAGAGGGAGACGAAGCCCTGAATTATATAGATTAAATCATTCAGGTGGGCTTTCGAACTAATGAATTAATTGTGATGATATGTTGTTATGTTTAAAAAGGTTTGACTTGCCTATTTTGAGCATGTTGTATTTTACCTATCTACAAGAGAATTACGATATCGGCCTTATGCTGGACGAGCTGCCGGTAAAGGTTTGTGTACACATTGGACCGTGAGTCAGCGAGCGGGTTGGCCGGTCAGAGTGTTTGAGAGGGAGGCTTACCTCTCAACACATGCGTGTAGATATGGTATTACAGATTTGAAATAATTGTCTGCAGACACATGACATGCATATTCAGTTTTTATTGTTTTTGAGAAAGAAAATATATATGTTTTAAGAAGCGTATGCAGGTTATTTCTTAAAAATCATGTATATGCTAAAGTTGGCAAGTCAACAATATAGCTCTAAGAGCAAGTTTTAAATGTATTTGGCATGTGTCCACTGAGTGCTTTATGTACTCATGCCCTACATGTATTTCTAAACGTGCAGGTTGAGTTGGGAGATGGCAATTAATGGAGATGAACACTGTAGTTTACTTTTGGATATGTAAATATTGAGAGGGACTTATTGTCATACTGCTAAACCTTGTTGAAAACATACTTTGTAAGCCCTGAGTTATATGTCGTCATACATATAGCTCATCCACACTCTTCGTTGCGGAACTCTGTTTTCTTTTTGTTGTTATCCTGAATGTTTGGTACAATTATGTCTTGCTAGCTTATAAAATCCTTGTTGGTATTTTCCTTTGTGAATCATCGTGTTCAACCATTTATCCTTATTGTCTAAGTTTTGTCTTTGGTAAATTGAAACCCAAGTTCATAATTTGTCCGAGTTTTATTTTTGCTAGAAATAGGGCAGCACGTTGGAACCCCTTTTTCATTCGTTATATCTGTCCAAATTCTTGATACCTTTCTAACGGTTCCTTCGGATGTCAATTCGGAGTCCGAATGAGTAAGTTATGATTCCTTGAAGTTAGGGTGTCAAATCTGCCCTGATCCTGCGAAATTCCCAATTCAATTTATCCCTAAGATTCAATTTCATTTCCAAGAGTTTTTTAGTTAACCGAGTCATGGTCTAATTACTTAACTAAGATAGGGTTAAGAAATTGGGCTGTGACAATGTTTGACCTAACATATGTGTTTTTGTGTTCTTCACAGGAATGTTGACTTAGCTCCTGACTCAACATAACAACTAGTGTTGACTCAGCGTCCAGCTCCACAGCCACGTGGAAGGCTGACTTGGCATTTCTTAAAAGACGCACGAAGATTTGAAGGACGCACGAAGGCTAGAGAGAAGACCAATACTAGGCAGTTGAGAGTTTCATGCTAAGTGGAATTCTGTTCCACAAATCTCGGAGTAAACAAACTGATTGAAGTAGTTCCACAATTCGAGGCAGACATGCGGAGCACAACAACTGAACTACAAGAATTGTGGAGACATGGGCCGAACAGTTGCTATACTTATGGATCGGGAGTGCCCAGGCTGACCCAGGACACTTCCCAGTAGGTCACCCATCATAGTATTGCTCCAAGCCAACCACGCTTCACCTTGGAGTTTCTACTAAGGGGTCACCTCAAAAGATGATGCACCATGTTGGTATGAGTCGTACAAATCAATTCATTTAACCTCTTGTCAACAATGGTAGTGCATGCCCTTTTAACCTCTTTCTTTACAAATCAATTCTCGGGTACGATACATGGAGGACCCCCCTCCGGGAGGTGCTGGAGTCCACTTCCCAATAATCCCCCTCTCAGCACTATCCTGGTACTCTGGAGGATGCATCGGACCTTGAGATCATATGCTAGCGCTCCTTCGAACCCGGGCCACGGGGCTACCTATGACACCCAGAGGACCGTCAATCTCGCACCTCGGATTACGGCCGTAAATCGTCATAACCCCTAAAGTTGTTGTGCCCAACAACCCCTCCTCTCAGGCACTCCCTGCCTAGGGATGGCACTGCCGAATTCGATTCTTCACATTCGAAGTCCCGACTCTGATACCACTTCTTGGTCCCGAAAGAGCAAGGTTTGGTGTATGGGGGGGGGAATACACCAAATACAAACTTTTCAGTTTACTTGGTTATTTATTAGAGAGTTCAAGCTATTCTTTAAATATGAAATTGCTCGGCAGAGGACTAACCAGATTGATCAGCAGATCGATACCAGATTAGTCCAAACAGATTGCTCTCTAGTGAAGACACTTAGACAATGATAAGAGTGATCTTATTACCTTCTAAGTATTGTGTGTGCAAAAATATGGTGTATTTAGTTAATGCTCTTGTTTAGAAAACCTTAAGGATTAATCAGATCGTTAAGCAGATGGATTGAGATGCAGATTATATGATAGTGCAGAATGTTAGAATGATGTACAACTGAAAGTAAAGATGCAGAAATATAAAGAACACAGTTGTTTAACGTGGTTCGGGAAATCCCTACGTCCACGATCTGGTCAAAACTAGACCAGATTATCCACTACTAGGATACTCTGCTTCTTTATACTCGTGGAGAACGAGTCACAAGTATCAATCAAAACTAGAGAGATACTTATACAAGAGGTAAGGGTCGGGACCCTTTACAACAGATTACCTCTATGTTACCACTAGAAAACTACTAGCTAGCAAGGTGATCTCCTTTCACTCAATAAGATATACTTGAATCGAGGTGGGGTTGGTGTGATGTAGTATCACTGGTAGTTTGAAACTCTGGCTCACAGATTGATTGCTTGAGAGTGTGATTGTCGATATAGCGTACGTCTATATCTTCCAGACCTTGAACTTCATATATATATAAAGGCATTGAATTTAAAATTCTAGCCGTTGTTGATTGGCGTGAGATTGATTGTGGATTGGCAATCAATTATATCCATCATATCTGTTCTTGCCTTGTAGAAACGTTGACTCAATCTTCTAAGTATGGAAGGCAGATCACTAACGGTTGCTTTCCTTCCTTGTGTCAATCGTAGATTCTCTTTCCAAACCCTATTGGATGGGCTTCAATTTTGACGTGGCAAGATGGTATGATGTGTAGGATGATGTCATCTGGTGGTTTGATGACTCTATCGATCTGGTGCTTCGCTGTGATCATCGATCTGGTTGGTGATCTGATCGCTGTCTGTTACAACAAATCGATTTCTTCTTGGCGTGAAATCTTGGCATTCATCCTATACTATTTGTAGAAATGACTTCTATAGGGATAATTCATTTACATGATAAGTCATCTCCTAATCAGTTCTCTATCAGAATTCACTTTATATGAAGTGATTTGTTAACACGTAGAACAGTTTAATTCTAAAAAAAAAAGAGTTAAGTGTGTTTCGAGAGATCATCATCAAAACTAAAATACTTTAGGGTTCCCAACAATATCCCCCTTTTTGATGATGTCGAAACCACACTTTACAAATATATCCTAATAACTTATTAAGAGTGATCTGGTTGGACAGCCCGACTGATTATGTTTCGTTATTAGGTTATAACGATTAAAGCAGTTTATATGTGTTCTGGACAATAAGTCTTTGTCATCAGAAACTCAAATGATCTTCATTGATAGGATGCAAATAAAGGTTTACAGATCATCAAAAATATGGAATTACAGATAGTAAAAAGATATGGAAGAGAGTATATCTGCTCTTCCTCTTCTCTTCCTGTAGTTTCTTCATCTTTGCTCGAGTTTCATCAGAAATAAGTTGTACTCTCTCATATAATCCTTCTCTCACTCTTATGTAATCTAGATCCTCATCATCTATCTTGTATCCTCTATTTTCTGCGAGCTGGTTTATGATGTTGAGTAGGAAGGTTTTGTCTGGAAGCTCAGTGCCAGGTATGTTAGGACATGTTCTGAATTCCCTCTCCGGGGCAGTAATTGTAACCTGGGCTTTTGCTGCTGCTGCTCGTATATCCTCCACAAGATCTCTTGCATCGTTAAGTCCAGGTAGAGATTGAATGCTTCATTAGGTGTCCCTTCGCAGTAAGCTGGTTCTTTGAGGAAGTAGCGACACATAATGAACCCGTATTTGAGTCCTTCCCATCCATCCTTTAAGTTCTCTGGGACCCAGTTGGTCTCTCCTTCTTTTGTCTTCATTGTCTTGATAAGAGCTGAAGAGAACCAACCAGTTCCAGAATTTCTCTTCCACTTTAATGGTTGACTTGATCTGCTTGAAGATGATCTGGATGCTTTCTGTGTTGGGGCAGATGGTGGGCTGGAACGATCTGGTGCTATCAGCTGCTTAGGTTGAGCCTTTATCTTTTCATCCGTGGCACCAGATTGCCCCTTCCCCTTCTCAACCATCCCCTTCCCCTTCTCAACCACTATCTCCTTTCCTTTCTCCTTCTTTTTCTCCTTTCCCTTCCTGGATCCTTCCCCCTTTTCGACATCATCAACATACAGATTGATGAGTGCCCTAAGGGAGGTAATCTCTTCCTTCATGTCCTTCATCTGTTTTTCAGAGTCTATCCTGTGTGAAAGTAGTGAATTGATGTTCAGGTTGGAATCATCGATCTTCTTCTCCAATGATGATTTGGCTTTAAGCAGATCAGCTTTGTAGCTCTCTTGATCTTCCTTGATGATCCCAATCTCGTCAAAATATGAATCAATCATGGTCTTTGTAGGATAGCGCAGTTCGCTCAGTTTCCTTTTCACAAAAGTTTTCCCTTCAGTTTCAAACTTTCTGAACTGTGCTCTAGTTTCTATGTTAGCAGCTTTGATCACTTCTGTAGCAATGCCATCTGTCTGCTCCTTGACAATGGCATGGACCATGTCTTTTTCCTTCTTAGCGAACTCTGTAACTATCTTGTACATCTCATTGATTTTAAGTTCCATAGATACTAGAATCTGATCGATCTGTTCCTTCCTCTGATCTGCGGTAGATCGATCATCATCCATCTTTTTACTCAGTGCTTCTAACTTTAATCTGCAGACTCTTCTCAATTCTGAGTCCACTTGGTCAACGTGGGACTTCAGATGATTGTTGAATTCAGTGAGAATGCGAGTGGCCTGGTCTTGGACTGTGGAGAGCGTCCCATACATAAATTTGTCCACCTTGTTGGAAATGAGGTCCTTCACTTGTTCATTGGATAGTGATTGATGCTGGGTCATCAATATATCCTCTAAATTTGTTGTCTCCACATACTCTTCCATTGTGGTTGCGACAGCAGGGATGTAGATATTGTCAGTAAGCTTTCCTCCCACCCTCTGACCAGCCGGCTCATGCTCCTCTTGTGGATAATTGACCACTGCAATCTTGATTTTGGCTGGTTCCCCCTCAGCCTGTGCAGTGGTTTCCACGACCTGTTCTCCAGCATCAGCCATGTGCTGATCTGGTTCTCATTCTGTTATTACTGCACCCGGTTGGTGAGCATCAGTACGTTCTTCTTCAGTTCTTTCAACTTCTTCAACTTCTTCAACCACTTCCTCATCAATGCTTTCATAGAACTCCAGCATCTCCGCCTTTTCATATACCGATCTGAGATCGATCTGGAGTTCTTTGGCTTCAAACTTTGCCATGGCCAGAATGTCTAGGCGGTAAGAGTCCCTCAACTCAGCTATGGAGGAGGCAGTGAAGATGTTGAGCAAGGTAGCTTCTTCTGCTTTCAGGGCATCTATTGGTCTGGCTCGGAGTAAGGCATCAAGAACATAGAATTCTTTATCCTTGATGAGCAGAATGAATTTAAGGCGTCTGGCAGCTTCATAACTCTCAGGAGTGAGCTAAATACCAGGAAATGTCTTAAGGATGGAGTGATCTACTTCAGTTTCTAGCATCTTCACTACAGTTTCTGCCTTTTTCTTCTCCTCATCTTCATCAGTGGATTCATCTTCTCCTTCTCCCTCTTCATCAATCTGCTCTAGTGGTTCAGCAGAAGATGGGCTGGCAGTGCGAGTAGGTGAGAAGCCTTTTGCCTGACTTGGGTCCAGGGAGGAGATGGGGACAACGTCCTCTGGTGGTCCCGCCACCAAAATTTCTTCCTCCTCAACCTCCTGTTGAGGGATAGCTGTTTCGACAATGATAGGCTCCTGAATCTGGACTTCCTCCACAGATTCTGCAAGTTTTTGTAACCTCCTTCTCTTCAGTTTTGGTTGTTGGGCTGTAGTGGAGGCATCTGTGTCAACAGAGCTGGCTCTCCTCGTTATCCTCTTCGAAGGAGTTCGTTCAACGGGTTTTTCTTTTGTTACATTGGACTTATTTGACTTCTCAGCAGGAGCAGAAGGTGGGACCCAGATTGGGTTGGAACTACCCATTGCCACCAGAGCGTTGACAAAAACAGGGTCAGTCACCCTTGTAATCAAGTTAGCAGAGATTCCCATGGACATCTCTATTTGGTGTTGATCCTTTTGAAAGCGAAGTCTATCGTTGAAATCTACTGCTGAATCCCATTTGTGTTGGTTGAAGAACGATTCCAGCATGTAACTTATCTTAGTGGAGTGCCTCAAGCTGCTTCGCCTCACTTCAATTCCAGGGCTAGCTCCCTTCACGAAGGTGATCATCTTGGCCTCCTTTGCCAAGAGATCAAAGAAGATTCTGCTCCAGTTCACCGGCAGATTAAGCACAACTGCTGCTAGTATCTTGAACTTTTCGGGAGTGACCTGGTCGTAGGAACCATTGTGGTTCATGAAAATTCTTTGGATGAATTCAAAAATTATCTTGAATTCTGGTGCAAGAAGTGCCCTATTGAACATCTTGTTCGTGTAGCGAATGGGCACTACCATCACCATTTCTGTCACGTCTTGTAGTTGTTCTTCGGTAATGTCTCCAAGAGTGAGACCTTCATCCTTAAATTTGTAAACCTCATCGATAATGTTCAGTACATTATATGTGGTGCTGCTGATGGTGCTGCCCTTGCTCACTCTGATAGTGGCTTCATTTCCATCTTTCTCTCCTTGCCATGAGAGATAAAAGGTAGCAACTTCCTTGGGCAAAAAGTGGACAGGGTGTGCTGTAATGATGTTGTGAAAACCTACACCACAATCAAAACAATATATATATGAGCATTGTCTTTCCATCAATGAAGTATAAGTGCCCAATAGCGGTTTACAGATTATTGAGTTCTAAAAAGCAATACAAGTGTACATAAGCATGTAAATAGATAATACCGATTTTCAATACGAGTTTAATAAATTCCAGAGCATTCAAGATATAGCACAGTTAAAAGAAAACTCATAAATAAAAACCTTTGCAACGTCTAACAAGGTCTAAGGCCTTGTCCAGTTTGTGAAACCTGAAAGTATCAAGAACAGCGTAAAGATCTTTATGAATGTATGGTTTCAAAAAGTTTACTTGCTCAAGAAATAGAGAAGATTTGGGTGCCATATTGGTAAAAACAGATAGGTTTTTGAAGATAGAGAGAGTTTGGAAGAAAGAAAATTTCGCTAAGTGTTTAAGGAAGAAGAACAGTGTATGTGATAGTCGAACCGCCTTATCAAAATGTATATATAGATAGATAAGCTATAAGAGAGAGTAATATTTTAATTGATTTTCTACCCTTTTTCAGCTTTTTCCCGCCTCTCCGTGTTATAGACTTATGGTCTATTATTTTTTCTTCTCTGCGTTTGATACACGCGCTTGATCAATAGCTGCAGTGAGGCGCGTGTTTGTATCACCAGTTGATTTTCTTTCTTTTTCTTGGTTTGGTAAATATCTCCTCGATCACGTTTCCCAAACACTGTACTTAATCATCAAAATAGAAGATTTGGTATATTATGTCAGAATTTAGATACATAGGCTAAAAGTTAATCGCCGTATCTTTTTGACTTTCCCCCTTGACCAAGTAATGAGAATATTAAAATAAAAGAATTTATTAATATCCACGTGGCTGTTAGTCATCTGGTCCAGATCAATCTCCTAGTTAACAAACTGTTGTTAACACCAACGATCTGTTTTATGTCACTTTTATTTGGACATTAATCTTGAGTGGTGATCTGCTAATTATTCCATATTGGAATTTAATCGATCTGTTTATTCTATATAGATGATCTAGTGTCAATTCCCAGTTGGAATTTTACATGATCTGTTTTCCATCAATCTAGTTTTAATTCCCTGTTGGAATATTGAACTTGATTTGATCTAAGTCAATCTGGTCCTTTCTTCAAGATTTAATAGTCCTAGTTTACCACAAAGCATCTTAAATCTTTCTTCTGGTAATGCTTTGGTAAGGATGTCTGCTCTCTGTACTTCAGTGTGTATTTTCTCGATCTGTACATGTTTTCTTTCAACATGATCTCTTATAAAATGATGTCTCACATCCACATGCTTACATCTAGTATGTAAAATAGGATTCTGTGTGATAGCTATAGCACTTGAACTATCACAGAAAATGGGTATCTCCTTGACATCAATCTCACAATCTTTAAGCTGTTGTCTTAACCAGAGAATTTGTGCACAGCAACTTCCAGCTGCCATATATTCTGCCTCTGTGGTTGATGTGGCAACCGATGTCTGTTTCTTTGAGAACCAAGAGATTAATTTATTTCCTAAAAACTGACATGTGCCAGATGTTGACTTTCTGTCCAGCTTACATCCAGCATAATCTGAATCTTTGTATCCAGTTAGCTCAAAGTTGTCTTCACATGGATACCATAATCCAATATGGACTGTTCCCTTAAGATATCTTAATATCTTATTAGCTGCTTCCATGTGAGACTCTTTTTAGGATTTGCTTGATATCTTGTACATACGCCTACCGCAAATGTAATGTCAGGTCGACTGGCAGTTAGGTAAAGTAGTGATCCAATGATCCCTCTGTATTGAGTGATATTAGCTGGTTTTCCCTCTGGATCAGGATCAATTTTCCCGTTGGTCTGCATTAGGATTTTAACTGGTTTACTGTCTTTAATCCCAAATTTAGTCAGCAGATCGTTGATGTACTTTGTTTGATTAATGAAGATACCATCTGGTTCCTGCTTGACCTGCAATCCTAAAAAGAAACTCATCTCGCCCATCATGGACATTTGATACTTATTTTTCATAAGTTCAACAAATTTATCACATAAATAGGTGGATTGAGATCCAAAAATGATATCATCTACATAGATCTATACTAGAAGGATATTTTCTTTGACTTTGATGATGAACAGAGTCTTGTCAACTGATCCTCTTCTGAATCCAGATTCTAGTAGAAATGTTGATAATGTCTCATACCAAGCTCTAGGGGCTTGTTTGAGACCATAGACTGCTTTTGTCAGTCTGTATACTTTCTGATTTGGATCTGATTCTTCAAATCCAGGTGGCTGTTCCACATAGACTTCCTCTTAAAGGATACCATTTAGAAAGGCCCTTTTGACATCCATCTGGTATACCTTGAACCTTTTGTGTGCAGCATATGCTAGGAATAGCCTTATAGCTTCTAGTCTGGCTACGGGTGCAAATATTTCATCAAAATCAATGCCTTCTTGTTGATTATAGCCTTTAGCTACTAATCTGGCTTTGTTTCTGACTACTTCACCATTTTCATCTCGTTTGTTTTTGAACACCCATTTTACACCTATTACTCCTTGGTGTTTTGGTCTGTCCACGAGATACCAGACTTCATTTCTTTTGAACTCATTTAGTTCTTCTTGCATTGCTGTTATCCAATCTGCATCTTGTAGTGCTTCATGAGCATCAGATGGTTCAATGCGAGAGAGATAACAGCTCAACAATGCACTTTGTCCATGCATTCTTCTTGTTTTTACATGATCTGATGGGTTCCCAACAATCTGTTCTGGTGGATGATCTTGTATCCATCTCCTTCTTCTGGTCATTTCTTCATCAGATATCTCAGGATCAGGTTGATCTGTTGGATCCTCAAATTTAGTGTGAATTGTTAATGAAGCTTGACCATCATCCGCAATGACTGTTTCATTGCTTTCTGTTGGTGATCTGTTTTCATCCAGTTCATGTTGGATTGTTCCCCCTTGCTGTATAACTTCTTTAGTAATTGGTGGAGTGTTGATGTCTTCATCATCACTTTTTGAATTCCAGATAAGAATATCTTCAAGTAGCAATACATTCATCTTTTTGTAGTCATCTGGTTCTCTGTCTGTCTATTATCTAGTGACCTGTACTCAACAATAGACTCATCAAAAACAACATGAGGTGTTACCTCTACAATATGAGAGTTTTTATTGTAGACTCGATATGCTTTACTGACATCAGAATATCCTAAGAATATTCCAGGGTCAGTTTTGCTATCAAAAGTCCTCAATTGAGATTTCCCATTATTATGTATGTAACACAAACAACCAAAAGTGGGAAAATAAGAGATCTTAGGCTTTCTGTTGTTCCAGATGTCATACGGAGTCTTTCCATGTCTGAGTGTAATTGATGATCTGTTTTGAGTATAACAGGCTGTGTAGACAGCTTCTGCCCAGAACTTCTTGGGTTGATTGGTAGCATTTAGCATAGTACGAGCTGCTTCTTTAAGTGATCTGTTTCTCCTTTCAACAACTCCATTCTGTTGAGGAGTTCTAGCAGATGAAGTTTGATGAGTTATTCCCATCTTGTTGCAGTATGCTTCAATCTTCTGGTTGAGAAATTATGTTCCTCGATCTGTTCTGATAGAAGTTACGTTCACATCTTTCTGTTTGGTGATCTTGTGTAGAAAATCAGGGAGTTTGGCTAGTGTCTCTTTCTTCTTTAACAGAAAGATGACCCAAGTGAACCTTGAGTAGTCATCTATGATTACTAAGGTGTATTTTCTCCCATTTATGCTTGATGTTGAGTGTGCTGTTTTGCTTGTAAAGGATGATCTGGTCTGCTTCCCAGCTTGACAAGCATCACATATATGATCTTTATCATATACTTGATCTGGTAGTCCTTATACTAATTTTTCATTGGCAATCCTGTTGATTGACTTGAAATCTAGGTGACTTAATCTCTTGTGCCATAACCAGCTTGTTTCTAATACAGTTTTAGTGATTAAGCAGGTCTCGATCTGGTTTGTCCACTGGACAATATATAGCCTATCCTGCAATTTTCCGGTAAGGAGTATCTCATCTCCTTCCTTATTCTTCACAAAGCAGTTGTTAGTATCAAAAACGATCTGATTACCGTTAGCACATAATTGACTTACAGAAAACAGATTGTGACTAAGACCCTCAACATAGGAAATATTTGAGATGGTGGTCTAGCCAACTTTTATATTTCCATATCCTCTAGTGTATCCTTTTGAGTTACATCCAAAGGTGACCTGTGGTCCTGGTTTTTCTATGTAATCTGATAGTAGATTCTTGTCACATGTCATGTGCTTTAAACACCCACTATCTATTATTCAGATTGCTCCTTTAGCTATCTTGTTTCTTCTTGCAGTCTTCTGGTCCTGCAATTAATTCAACTTAGCTACCCTTCAACGTTTGGGTGCTTGGTTATTAGCAAATATTCCCTTTCGAATCCATAACATTTTTTGGTTAGGAACAGATATATAGCATGTAATAATGTTCCCATCATCATCAACTTTAGACAGAGAATGAATTTCAGATGGATGGAATCTCTCTATTCCATTGTTCTTTAGACCCTTTTTAATAGGTAATGTCCTGTTGACATTCTTATAGGGTAATGTCCTGTTGACATTATTTTTATGAGCATGATCTGTTTTTGTGTAGCGAGCTGGTTAACCCTTTGTTTGATAGTACTGCCTGTTCTCGGTCTCTTTCATTATCATCTTTTGGGGATGATCTCTCTTGTTCTTTAGATCTATCACTTGATCTGGTATTTGCTTCCTTTCTGGTACAAAGTTTATGGTTCCAGAAGATTTCTCTGAGTGACTTGGATATCCTAATCCAGATGTGCCCTGTTGTTGCAGGTTGATTAACAACTTAGCACGTTCGTCACTTTTGTAAATCATTTATTTGCCTTTCTTTATCTTCTCTTCTGCAACGTTGTTTCTTGTAATAAGATCCTTCACTTTTGAGTTCAGTGAATGAATCTCACTATCTTTTCCCTTGATCTGTTCTTCCAGATTGTTTATTTTAGCAACAAATTGAGTGTTTGCTATACTCAGTATCTGTTCATATTTCTTCAGCCTCTCATTCTCTTCTACAACTTCTCTAAACAGTCTTTTGATGCTCGAATAGCTCTTGAACATCTCATTTACTTCTTCCCATGAGTAATCAGATTGATCTTCAACTTCCTGTTCCAGATCATTATCATTTGAAGAATTTGAATTGCAAGAATTTACCTCGACTTCATCCAGACCGTTGTCTAATCCCACATAGCATTCATCCCAACTTTCTTCGTCGTTGGCAAAGAATGCTTCATCATTCTCTGTTGAGCTGTCTGAAAAATGACTTGAGCTGCTTGAATCTTGTTCAGCTAGCATGGCCTTGCGCTCATATTTAAGTTTTCGATCTCTTTTTGCTCTCAGCTCTTCTCTTTGGCTTTTGGATCGATCAGGACAATCTATTTTGAAGTGACCTGTTATGCCACAACCAAAGCAGGTATAATCTGTTGAGTTGGATGTTTTTGATGTTATACCTGTCTGCTGTTTTGATTCATCCTTGTTATCAGGTCGATCATTGTCACGTTTCTTGTAGAATTTGTTCTTGTTATCTTTGTAGAAATGTCTATATTTCTTCGATCTGATCTCCCTCTTGTCCATGCGTTTGGCTATCATTGCAAACTCTTTTAACAATCTATCATAACCTTTCTCTTCATCTAGAATAGAAGGTTCAGTAGGTTCATCTAGTTTGCTATTCGCTTTGAAGGCTACTTCTTTATCCTTCTTCGAGCTACTATCTGCCTTTTTGGACAGATGATCTGGTCCACGAATTCTTTGAATATCACATTCATGACCTTCAAGATGATCAAATAAAGCTTCAGTAGATAGTTCATTGCAGTCTGCACGAAGAGGTTGCATTGCAGCATATATCTCCCAGCTAGGTGGAAGTGTGTTAACCTTGTGAAATAAAAACAATGGTCGTTTGAACCACTGCTCTGATACCACTTGTTGGATCGGGAGCGCCCATCAGAATTGACGTACTGGCCCCACACACCAGCACTCTCTCTTTCGCAGCCTGCTTTGTCCTCACTGACAGGTTGACCCAGGACACTTCCCAGTAGGTCACCCATCATAGTATTGCTCCAAGCCAAGCACGCTTAACCTTGGAGTTTCTACTAAGGGGTCACCTGAAAAGATGATGCACCATGTTGGTATGAGTAGTACTAATCAATTCATTTAACCTCTCGTCAACAATGGTAGTGCAGGCCCTTTTCGACTGAGGCAGGCCGCACTCCCATAACTTCTCTCGGGTACGATACACGGAGGACCCCCCCTCCGGGAGGTGCTGGAGTCCACTTCCCAACACTAGAGTTATTCATTCAGTAGATAGACATTCTTTTGCAAATTAAATTCGTAGTTTTGATTTTGTATGTTCTTAGCTCGTAAGAACATACATTTAGTATTTTAGTATTAATGTTGATGTTATTGTTTTGATTATTCTTTTTGGCCGTAAGGCTTCCGTGTAGGTTATTGATTTATATAACCTACGCAAAAAATTATCTCGTGTCTTCTACTTTAGCTTCCGCATATATTCACTTAGAGTAGGTTGATACACTTTCAAGTGGTATCAGAGCCATCACTCGACACACTAAGTGTGGTCCTGACGGTACCACCGACTCTAACACATCAATGGATCCAAACAATCTGGGAGTATTTCGGCCTCCGATCTTGGATGGCTCGAATTACTCGTACTGGAAGACACGAATCCGCTCATACATTAAGTCGCTAGACAGAAGAGTGTGGATTTCTGTGGAAAATGGGTGGTCACCAATACAACAAAACGCATGTTCACGTGATCAAGTTGAGGCTGCTACGCTCGATGATCGCGCACTCAACGCAATTCTCTCGGCAGTTGACTTAAACATGTTCAAGCTAGTCAAAAACTGTACGTGTGCTAAAGATGCTTGGGAAATTTTTCAAAGGCACTGTGAAGGCGACACTAGCGTTAAGCAGTCACGTCTACGCATTCTCACCTCTCAATTTGAGAATATGAAGATGGAGGAAGATGAAGACATATCCAGCTACACAAAGAAGATTCTTGACATTTCAAATGAGTGTCAAGATCTGGGAGATGCGTTAAGTAAGAAAGTTCTGGTCTCCAAAGTACTCCGCACTTTGCCACCTAGGTTCGATATGAAGGTAACAGCTATTGAAACATCACAAGCTGTGAATACGATTGAGTTCACGGACCTCATGAACTCTTTCAAGACCTATGAGATGAATCTAGAGGCAAGAGGGACATTCACGAAGAAGAAAACGGTGGCTCTCATAGCAGACACAATCTCGTCACCTTCGTACAGTAAGTTAGCTGACATAATGGAGTCCAATGAATCCGAAGAAGTAGAAGAGATCCATGAAGGAGATGATGTTGCCATGATCACCAGAAAGTTTAATCGGATGGTGAAAGGATTCAATCGAGACAAGAACGAAGAAAGGCCCAAGGAGCGAGATGTACAACGTCTGGAGTACTATCAACCCCCAAAGAATGATAACAATCAGATAAGACCTCCTGTTAGGAAAACACCTCACAACGAAGTGTTCAAGTTCAGCTCCTGTAAACTCAACGACGTACAATGCCATGAATGTAGAGGCTTTGGGCACTTTGCAAATCAGTGCACCAACACACTTCGAAAAAGGGGTAAGTCCTATTGGGTGTCTTGGAATGATGATGAGCATGAGTTCTTTGAAGATGTTGATGAAGGATTGTTCGAGAGCATAGCACTGCATGTGACAATAGCACCACAGGACAGATTAGGCCAAAACGCTGATACTAAAACTTTCTCTGATAAGTATGATTCTAACTATTACTCTACATTGGTTTGTTTAAATGCCTCTGTTGATGATGCAGGTAGTGTTGAGGATGACATCGACTCTGCATATGGTGAGAAATGTGATGACAAAGCTCTGAATATAATACAAGGATTAAAAAGGTTGTATGATGAGCTGTTGGGAAAATGGAAACAACAAGCACGAATTCTGGTGACCGCAACAGCTGAGATAACACGACTCAAGGAAGCACAAGTAAAACAGGAGGTGCTGATCACACAACGCGACAAAGAGCTCACCAAAGTGAAATCCCAACTTGAAGAGGCACAGCTGACCATTCGCAAGTGGAATACTGGGACTTATTCGCTTCAAGAGATCATGGACCGCGCAAACCCAAGCAAAAGGGGCCTCGGATATGCTGCACCAACCGTGTTCTGTCGTGGGTCCACATCGGCAGGAGAAACATCCAATACCAAAGCAGATGTTGTGCTCACAAACCCACCAACACAGACAAAACAAAGCACCTCTCAAGCAGAAAAAAGGTAAGAAAGGTAAGAGAAAGAGTAAGAGACGTAGAAGGAAATATATATGTCATTAATGTCTCAAACCAGGCCACATAAAACCTTTTTGCTATCAAAAGAAAAGGGATGACAAGTCATATTTTGTGCTGCCACAACAACCCAAAATGATATGGGTAAAGAAAGCTGATCTAACATGTAATGTTGTTTACACACCATTGAAAACTAACATTTCAGGATCTTGGTACTTTGATAGCGGATGTTCACGTCACATGACAGGTAACAAAACATTTCTTTCCAACTATGAGACTTATGACGGAGGAAATGTTTCCTTCGGTGGAGGTTCAAAAGGTAAAATCATAGGGAGAGGTACACTTAATGTTCCTGGTTTGCCTGCTTTAACAAATGTGTATCATGTGCAAGGGCTTATGGAAAACTTAATCAGTATAAGTCAATTGTGTGATGGTAACATGCTTGTGAAATTCACTAAAGATGCATGTGAAGTATACAATAACAGAAACTTGTGTATCATGATAGGTCAAAGGTCATCAGACAATTGTTACATGACTGATAACCTAAAATGCAGCAAGGCTCAAGTTGATGATGTTATACTCTGGCACAAACGATTAGGTCATACTAACTTTCGAAATCTTGGTAGGTTAGTCAAGATGGATGCAGTTAGAGGTCTACCCAAACTTGGGAAGGCAGACCAGATTGTTTGCGGAGACTGTCAAAGAGGAAAACAATTGCATGCGTCACACCCTGCTCTACAGCACAGTGAGCAACACTTTGGAACCAACCGATGCTTTGAACTTTTGCATATGGATCTGGTAGGACCCATGGAAGTGGAAAGTATTGGTGGCAAAAGGTATGTACTAGTTGTGGTAGATGATTTTTCCCGGTTTACATGGACCTATTTTTTACGAGACAAATCTGAAATATTTGAGATGTTTAGAAATATGTTTGCTCGCGTTGCTAATGTATTTGATGCTAGAATATCGCATATAAGATCTGATCATGGCCGTGAGTTTGAAAATTCACAATTTACAAGTTTCTGCAATGAAAAAGGAGAATGTTAGGAGTTTGCAGCACCAAAAACTCCACAGCAGAATGGAGTGGTCGAACGCAAGAATAGGACCTTGATTGAGATGGCTAGGGTGATGCTGAGCTCAAAACAAATGGCGAAACGCTTTTGGGCTGAGGCAGTAAACACCGCATGTTACATCAACAATCAAGTCAACATTCGACCAGGCTCATTCAAAACACCATATGAGCTACTTAAGGGAAGAAAACCTAACCTAAAACATTTTCGTGTGTTCGGGTGTGTATGTTTTATCCTAAATGATCGTGAGTATCTAACAAAGTTTGATGATAAGAGCGACAGAGGTGTATTTGTTAGGTACTCAACAAACAACATAGCTTATAGGGTATTTAACCTTCACATTAAGAAAATACAAGAATCTGTTAATGTTGTCTTTGATGACGCAGGTGATGTGAACAAGGAGGTGGAAGCAGAAGATGACGTATATCAAGGGGGAGTTGTTCTACCTCCTGTTGAAGTTCAAACTGCTCCACCTAACACATCATCCAACAGTGATGGGGAAAACAATGTTACACAACAGGAACCAGAAGACGAACAAGTTGAGGTTCAAGATGTTACTCACCGCAGAGAACCTCCGGGAAGAGTTAGAGAAAACCATCCATTGTCTCAAGTCATAGGAAATTTTGAGGATGGCATTCAGACCAGACGTAAACAGCCAATTAACTATAGAGAAATGGCGTGCATGTACTCTGTGTGCTCTACAATTGTTGGTGTAACATGTTTTGTCTCCAAGTTTGAACCAAAAAATGTCAAGGAAGCATTGAGTGATGAGTTCTGGATAAATGCTATGCATGAAGAACAAAACCAGTTTGTTCGTAGTGATGTTTGGTACCTTGTTCCCAGACTAGCCAACATAAATGTTATTGGCACAAAGTGGATTTTTAAGAACAAATTTGATGAGAAGGGAACAATTGTATGAAAAAAAGCACGATAGGTGGCTCAATGGTATACTCAAGTTGAAGGGGTGGATTTTGATGACACGTTTGCCCCAGTTGCAAGAATTGAATCCATTCGGTTGTTGCTCGCTGTTGCATGTCAAATCAACATCAGTCTATATCAGATGGATGTGAAGGCAGCATTTCTCAATGGCGAACTTAAGGAGGAAGTCTATGTTGAACAACCGAAAGGGTTTGAGGATCCCCACAAGCCTCACTATGTCTTTCGACTGAAGAAAGCACTGTATGGTCTCAAACAAGCACCACGTGCTTGGTATGAACATCTCACAAACTTTCTTCTCAGATATGGGTTTGTGAGAGGTGGCGTGGACCAGACATTGTTTATGAAAAGGAAAGATCAACACATTCTTATTACTCAAATCTATGTTGATGATATGATTGTCGGTTCCACCTGACATAACATGCACAATAAATTTTCAGGTGCAATGTCTACAAAGTTCGAGATGAGCATGGTGGGAGAACTCACATACTTCCTTGGACTTCAAGTTAAACAAAGACAAGATGACATCTTTATCTCTCAAAGCAAGTATGCCAAAGAGATGATAAAGCGTTTTAACCTAGAAGGAGCCAAACACATGAAGACCCCCATGGGATCTACAGACAAGCTAACAAAAGATGATGCTGGAGAGGATGTTGATCCAACACTCTACAGATCAATGATAGGGAGTCTACTGTACCAAGGAGTAATATGTGTCAAATGGATATTCAAGAACAAACGAGATGAGAATGGTGAAGTTGTCAGAAATAAAGCCAGATTAGTTGCAAAAGGATACAGTCAACAAGAAGGCATTGATTTCGATGAGACATTCGCACCAGTTGCCAGATTGGAAGCAATCAGATTGTTTCTAGCATGTGCAGCATATAGGAAATTCAAGGTGTACCAGATGGATGTCAAGAGTGCATTTCTGAATGGTATACTTGAAGAAGAAGTATATGTTGAACAAATACTTGGTTTTGAAGAAGGAAAACCAAACCAGAAGGTGTACAGATTAGCTAAAGCTATCTATGTTTTGAAATAAGACCCAGAGTGTGGTATGAAACGCTATCAACGTTCTTAATGGAGTCAGGATTCAGAAGAGGTTCTGTTGATAAACTATTGTTCATAATCAAAGTCAAAGAACATATCCTTTTAGTCCAGAATTAAAATCATGCAAAATGAGTGTTTATCAACTTCTCCAAACTTAAATTATTGTACTTCCTCGAACAATGAGAAGAACAAAATAGAATAAACACGAATGGGAGCGCTTGAAGATCATCAATGTCTCCAATAAAATGATAGGGATGAGGCACCTATTCAACTCACCCTCAACGGTCAATAACAAAAACAAAGTCAACACTCAAAAATCTGCGAGTTTTCACGGGCAACTGTATCGCTCAACACTTGGCTAGAGAGTAATATATGCAATGAAATACTCAGCGAAATCAATGCTATGCAATCAAACTTACCATAGGCTTACAAATCGTCTAATTTCTCGACCGCTCTAAAGTGTGCTAGAATCGCGATCAAATAGGTCTTTTTCTTGGCTTGTAATGTGGGGACATTGGTTAGGGTTAGGAATTATTTGGCTTAGTAACTGAAAATTTCCTAACTCATTTTACACAGGTCCTCCATCAATCGTGACAACTCAAGCTTCACTCAATTTTACCCATCATTTTTCTTTTCACAACTCGAACCTCTATTGACTTTCTCTATTTGGTAATCAATCTTTTCACAACTGTAGATGCTCGACCCCTTATACTCCTATGATCATTTTTTTCTTTTTTTTGGAGTTTATGGGATATCGAACACCTATTCTTCTAAAGAATCTGATAACCTGTTTCGCTACATGGGCTAAAACAAACATCAATCATCCCAACAATTCAACTACTACAAGATATGTTTTCATCCTCCTCATCCCAAAGTTAAGAATAAACGGCTATATAAGGCTCAAAGTGGGCTCAAAGTGGGGTGCAAGGGATAACATTAGAACAAGGTAGTGTATGGGGAAAAAAATGTGACTAATCAAAGATGGCCTAAGATCATATCACAATTCTTTGCACACACCTGCGGCTTCGACATAGATACCAAAGCAAGTTCTAGAAGTATAGATCACATGCAAGATCAAAATCACACCCAAAGAAATACATAATGCATAATATAACATTATTAAAAGGCTCAAAATCCTCACATGGGTCAGTACGCATATGATTTTCAAATGCCAGACTTATTGTTTTGAAATATCACGCTTAAGGTAGGCCTACAAAGTGCTCAAATCAACAGATTTTGGAAAACGAGTAAATGTTATCATCATTGGCATCTCACTTCAAGCACACGTAGTTAGTAAACCTCAAGGTGCATAATCAAATGAAACAAGTCAAAAAGCAACCAACAATCAAACAAACTAAACTAGACAAAACAGAAATAAATGACAAATCAACTAAAGTTCCGAATACATGACAACAACGAAACAAACTACAAAGCAAGAAATAACAAAAGACAATAGATCAGACATAATAAAGTAGACATGTACAAGGTAGCAGCATAAACAATCGAGATACTCTATCTATCAGGTGAATCTTATATTGTATCCCTCTCCCCCATCCCCAAACTTATTTTAACACGTAGTGAAAAATAAGTTTTGAGGAAAGACAAAGTTGAACGATATCTGATTCACGCTTACGTTGTTGGCTCACTGAGGTGGAGTTGGTGGTCGTGGTGGCCAGTGATATTCCTGGCTAATCTGATGCGCCTGGAAGCTCGAGATCATGTCGTACAAGTCCTGCTGCTGCTGTCGGGCCACCGTTTGCTGCTGCCGGTAGGCCTGCTGACGGGATCACTCCTCCTCTTGCTACTGGCGATAGACCTGTTGGCGAACCCACTCCTCTTCCTGTGCCAAGCGAAAAGCCTGCTGCTGCTGCTACTCTCGCGTCTGGGTGCTCTCCATATCCTTCTGGCGCAGGTGCATAGATATCACGTCTGTGCGAAGGAACGTCGTCTGGGCATCGCACTGGCGTGCCCACTCATCAAGGCTGTCAAGCCTAGGTCCCCAATCCATGCCGTGGGGCATCTGCTACTATTGCTGCTAAGATGGGGTTCCCTGCTGCTGATACTACGGTCCGAGGACGTCGTCCTGTGGGGGAGAGTCAGGCATCTCCTCATCAGAGTCCGCGTCCGTCCTTCCCTGTTCCACTGCCCGCCTATGAGTTGTCGTGTCCATGCGCCAATTCTCTCTGGGTCGCATGTCGGACACATATGTAAGCTCCGGATTAGGCAGGGGAAAGTGATCCCCCGCCTTCTACACTAGGCGGCGTGGCGGTCTGGCTCCGATAATAACCCGCATATCGAATAGGCGGGCCCGGTCGAGCCTGATATTCCCGGCTAAGATCGCCTAATCAGCAACTTCCCTACATTTATAGTAGGAGATCAGAGTAAGCATCCATCCAATACAAATCGGCCCGCTCTTGGCTTGGGCTTGTCTCATGATCTGGTGCAGCAGCAGCTGACCCATGTTCAGTCGGGTGCTTGTCACCATAGCCCACATAATAAATAACTCGGTGTCTCGGACTGAGGAGTTATCCTTCTTTGCAAGCACAGTGTGGGCGAGAATGCGCTGCATCAAACGAAAGAGAGGGTTCCAGATGATGGATGCCTTAGCGGATTCGGAACTGAAACTTGGCGTATCCTCTGCGGTGATCTACTCCCAGAAGGACTGCGTGGAGAACTCTTTCGGGGGCTTATATTCCCCCAACTCTAGGCACCCAAAGAGCTGGTTGATCTCTCTCACTGTCACCGTGAACCGGGAGTTGTTCAGTTGAAAACTAAACTCCAAGGGCACTGAACGAATTGGCTTATCCAACACCATTGTGGACAACATCTCCAACATGGCCCGAGTATGAGTGGGCCATCCTCCATCCAATATCTTCCCCCAGCCAATCCGATCAAAGAGCTCGTGGAGGTTGTCATAGAGGCCAAGCTCCTCTAGAGTAGGGGGTCGGCATATCGGGTGGGCGTCGATCGAACGTTCCACCAATTTCTTGAATTTAGGACGGTCGTCCTCCATCCGCATTACGATGCCATAGAATTTTGGGTTAGTGTGATCCCATTCCTTCCCGGATGTCCGTCGTGACTCAGTCCATCTTTTCTTCTTTGCTCCTCCGTCTTTCTTAGTGCCAGAAGAGGAAGCCATGATACCTGTCAAAATAGGAGAATAAGCAATACGTACCACCAATGTACGGATAAACAATTTCAAAGCTCTCAACCTCAATCAATCATCAAACTATCAAGATTAAAAAATCAAACTTCAATAAATCCAAACAAGACAAATGAGCTCATGTCTTCAAATCAAGATCCAAGAACACATTCGTGATCAAACATCAACATCAAGCACATTAACAAGCATAGAGCAACGTGAATCCACAGCACACGGAATCGAATATCCCCCAAGCACTAGTCAAATATACAAGCATCCAAATTATTCTCACAAAAATGAACCAAGAATCCCATAGCCTCAATCAACCATAATCAAACCAAGAACTCGAACAAACTAAAGAGGAATCATCAACTAGTGCTAGCAAACTCAAATTACTCCTAACAAATTAATCTAATCACTAGCATCCACATTAATAAGCAATTATCCAATCACGAATTAACAAGACTAAACAAGAACCAATTACATATTAAAGAGTCAAACTAAATTATAATGAAGCAATAAACATGAAACAAAGCAAACATAGCCAAAAGTCAATTGAGAAAGCATAAATCAAGTTCCAAAAGCAATAAGAAGAGAAAAGAAAGGAGAATTACCTCAAGGATGTGAACAAGTAGAAAGAGAATAGAGCAAGTAGGTACAAAAGCCCCCAAATTCGGTTGAGGCTTCACACTCAAGGAAATCGAAAATCCATTGGGTGGATTGGAAGCTAATGTAGTGGGTAAGTTGTTTACAGAATCAATTTGGTGAGAATTCGAGTGGAAATCGAGCAATTTGGCCGAGAAATAGGTTAGGGCATGGGTGGTTAGGGTTTGAAAGGGGGGAATATAGGAAAAAGTGAGAAAAAGAGGGAAAAATCACGAAAATAAAGTGTTTTGCGTGACTTCGGCGATCCCAGCCCGTGTCGCCGAAGTCACGCCTCAACTTCGGCGATCGCCGAATAGGTCGCCGAAGATGCTGACCTATCTCGGTGATCCGAAGCCCGGTTGCCGTTCTCACGCCTTAACTTCGGCGATCCCATCCCCAGGTCGCCGAAGTTGCTGTAATCTGACCTTTTTTTTTAATGGGTTTATTGAAGCGAGAAATAAACGAAAGAAAAATGAGAAACAAATGCAACTCTAACTACGAACAATGGAAAATAAAGAAATCAATAAACGTTGGGTTACCTCCCAACAAGTGCCACGTTTAACGTCCGAGCTAGACAATGAGCAAATACTTCTTGAGGCGATGTCAGTTTACCAAAATGGTTGAGTCATCCACCTTAACAAGTTCAAATGTGCCATTCAGGTTGCACTTTTGGATCGTGAATGGACCCGTCCACCTTGACTTGAGTTTACATGGGAACAACCGTAGACGTGAATTGAAAAGCAGTACCTCGTCTCCCGGTGCAAGCTCCTTCTACTTAATCATGCGGTCATGGAATTTCTTCACTCTCTCTTTGTAAATTCGAGAATTTTCATATGCTTTGCTCCTCCATTCCTCGAGATCGAGAAGATGATAAGCTCGTGATACTCTGACTTCCTTAAACTCAAGATTGATCTTTCTGGTTGTCCAAAGTGCTTTATCCTCCAACTCTACAGGTAAATGACATGATTTTCCAAACAAAAGTTGGTAAGGAGACATACCTATCGGAGTCTTGTAAGCAGTGCGGTATGCCTAAAGTGCATCGTCCAACTGCTTGGACCAATCCTTGCGTGTGGTGATCGTCTTTTCCACTATCTGCTTGATCTCACGATGGGCCAGCTCTGCCTGCCCATTAGCTTGAGGGTGATATGGTGTCGTCACCTTGTGTCGTACACCGTACCTGGCTAGAAGATTTCCAAGCCACCTATTGTTGAAGTGTGTCCCCCCATCACTAAGCAGTGCTCTCGGTACTCCGAACCGAGTGAAGATATTCCTGTTGATGAATTTGATAACCACCTTGGAATCATTGGAGGTGGTAGCAATGGCCTCAACCCATCTAGAGACATACTCGACGGCTAGGGGAATGTAAGTGTAGCCACCAGAAAGGGAAAAAGGACCCATGAAGTCAATCCCCCATACGTCGAATAGCTCCACCTCAAATATGCTCGTCTGAGGCATCTCATCTCTCTTAGTAATATTACCCGTCCTTTGGCATCTATCACATGCCTTTATGAACTCATGGCAATCCCAGTGAACTGTAGGCCAGTAGAAACCGCATTGAGCAATTTTGATTGTCATGCGATTAGCTGCAAAATGACCGCCACTCGGTCCGCTGTGACATTCCTCAATAAGCTGAGGCCACTATGACTGATGGACGCAGGTGCGAGTGATACCGTCTGCGCATCTCCTATATAAATATGGATCCTCCAAATAGTAAAACCTAGTGTTGCGTACGAATCACTTTTGTTGCTGGTAACTGAAAGTGGGTGGTATAGCTTTGACCACCAAGAAATCGACAATATCCGCAAATCAGGGCAGCTTGTCTGTAGCTGCAAGTCCATGCTCGTCTTGGACGTTCTCATGGATGCAGATGCGAGAATCTTCCCCCTCAACAGGCTGCTTTCGTCGAGATAGGTGATCAGCCACCACATTCTCGCAGCCTCGTCGGTCACGTATCTCCATATCGCACTTCTGTAGAAGTAATATCCAGCGAATCAATCTCAACTTAGAGTCTTTCTTGGCAACCAAGTACCGGATAGCAGCATGGTCAAAGTAGACTATGGATCTCGTCCCCACCAAATACGGCCTGAACTTGTCATAGGCATAAACAATAGCCAACAACTCCTTCTGTGTAGTCCTGTAATTCAGCTGAGCCGAATCCAACGTCTTGCTGGCATAATAAATTACTTGAAAGAGCTTGTCTCTCTTCTGTCCCAAAACTGCTCCAACTGCCCAATCACTAGCATCACACATGGGCACGAAGGGCTCACTCCAATCAGGTGAAATCAGAACCGACGTCGACACTAAACCCTTCTTACACATCTCGAAGGCTGTGAAGCACTCATCAGTGAAGCTAAACTTGATGTCTCTCTCGAGCAATGCACAGGGCGGCTTCGTGATCTTGGAAAAACCTTTGATAAACCTGCAATAAAAACTTTCATGCCCGAGAAAACTACAAACAGACTTGACATTAGTGGGAGGTGGTAGCTTTTCAATAGCTACGATCTTTGCTCGATCAACCTCCAAACCTGCACCTGAAACTTTATGACTAAGTACAATCCCCTCTAGAACCATAAAATGACATTTTTCCAAATTCCGAACAAGGTGAGTATCTTGGCAACGCTGCAATACCTGAGAAAGATTGTCGAGGCATGAATCGAAAGATGCTCCAAATATGGATAAGTCATCCATGAAGACTTCCATAATGTTCTCGATCAGTCCATGGAAGATCGCCATAAATATTCAGTTAAGTTTTGCAAAAGGTTTTCTAAACAAAGAGCACCGACTAAGTCCACCATATTCCGCACACAACGCTCTGCTAGGGAACAAGATTACTCTTGATCTCTGTCCAGTGTTATTCACCAGAGAATTTCTGTTTGGACAGAATAAGATCGATCTGGTCATCGATCTGGTATGTAACAATTGAGCAATCTGTCTACATAAAGCTTAATCTCTCTCAAAAATTAGTCAAGTAAACTGAAAAGTTTGCATCTGGTGTATTTCCCCCCCCCCCCCCCATATACCAAACCTTGCTCTTTTGGGACCAATATTATCTTTTCGTTGTCTCCTTTCCTTTGCCTCCCTTACGTGCTTGACCTTCCCCCTTTTCGACATCATCAATGACTGACTGGATGTGTGCGCGAAGAGTGCCAATCTCTTTCTCTAGTGCAACATGCTTTCCTTCAGCATGCTCTTTGAAGTTGAGTAGAAATGTGATGTTCTGGTTTGCCTCACTGATCTGGTTACTGAGTCTGTTGTTAACCGTAGTCAGCGATTTGTTATAGTTGCTCTAAGTCTGCTCTATTTCATTAACCTTTTTGAAGTGTTGACTTATCTCATCTTGTGTTGGATAATCTATATCAGTGAGAGCATCATAAAGATTCTTCTTCATTATCTCCTTGCATCATTCCTTCTCAAAGTTATCCAGCTGCTTATGTAAGCCACGGGAGGTGGCTTCCGTGATCTCAGCAGATATTGAGGTTGTGCTCTGCTTGACAGCTTCCTCGATCCTTGTCTTCTGTTGATCTCTTCAAACTTCTTATCGTATCCCTCTAATCCTAAGTCCAACTTCTCGTTGGCAAGATCAGTTGTGTCATCATCCAGTGTCTTTGTCATATCTTTAACAACGTCTCTGATCTTCTTTCTCAAGAATTTCTCCATGTCATCAACATACTCCTTTCGATGGTTGTTAAAGTCAGTAAGTACTTTAGTTGCCCTCTCTTGGATTTCGTTGCATGTGACAGTCAGGTGGTCTTGTACTCGTAAGGCAATTAGATCATCAATCTACTCATTTGTTGAGCTGGCAAAAATGGCCCGAACCCATAGGCTCGCCCAAAAACCCGAGGTTTGGGCGGGTTTGGGCTTGGAAAAAGGAGGCCTAAAAAAATACGGGCCTAAAAAGCCCGGGGTTTTTAGGTTAAAAAGCCTGCCCGATAATATAGGATAAAATACTATTTTTGGTAATTGTTATTTAGTTTAATTATCATTGTAATATTTATATTTTGTATGACTTTGATAGATAGTGAATAAAAGAGTTTTAAAGTTTTAATTGTTTATTTTAGGATTGTTAAATAATTTAAATTATAATCTTGTGATGTTTATATTTTTTATTTTTAATTTATTTATTCATAATTTAATTAATACTTAAATATGATAATTGCAGAGTTTAATTTTACGTTGTAAACGTCAAATTTTCAAAAAAAAAATCTTTTTTATTCTGAATAAATTGAACTTTGGGCCCGTCCGGGAAAAAGCCCACCCGCCCGAGGTTTGGTTGGGCCTCACATTTTGAAAAATGAAAATATTTGGGCGGGCCTGGGCGGCCTTCAAAATTATGAGAAGCCCAATGGGCCGGGCCAGGCGGGCCCGACCCACTACTTTTTCCACCTCTACTCATTTGTATACAGTCTGGTCTCATCTCGTAGTAAGTCCTGCAAATCCCATAAACCTACAGGAACTGTGAGCTTTGCTGCTACAACAGGTTTGCACAGGTCATTTGTACGTTCACCTCCGATAACCTGGCCAGCAGGTTCTTCTAATACAGGTTCAATAACCTCTTCTTGTACTTTCTCTGTCTCTTTCTCCTTATCAATCCCTCTTGTCTCTTTCTCTGGTTGATCAGTAGGTTGTTCTAGTTCAGCAGTTTGAGATGTAGAAGGTTGTGGATTTGGTTGCGCTGGTGCTGAAGTAGATGGTTGTTGTTGTTGTGCTATTTGTGTGGTACTGGTTGTTCAGCAGTCTTGTAATATCCCGATAATTTCTAACTACATTTTCAATTGTTCTAACTATTAAGAGACCTATGTTTGATGAAATAAGTATTTTAGGAAAAACCTAGACCATATTAGGACCTACCATGTTAATTTGGCAGACTCACAAAGCTTTTTAAAAGGTTTATTTAAAAAATGAGCTTTTCATGCATAAGTCAAAAGTATATACATATTATACACCTTGCGTAGAGTTTTTCAAAAGAAAATTATTGTTACTAGGTTTACCCAAAAAGGAGTTCGTATGCAACCGCTACGAATTTTTAAAGTTTAAGCACATCGTTAAAAAAAATAGTTTTTTCATGCATGACCGAAAGTATCAATATTATAGTCATTATCTAGAGTATGAAGAAAGGGAGATGTTGATGTTAGGTCTGCTTGAAAAGGAAGTCGTGTACAGAAGTTACGACGTTTTAAGATTAAAGCATTAATAATAATATACTCCCTCAGTCCCAGCATATATGTCCACTATACTATAATGGGTTGTCCCAGCATATATGTCCATTTTCCAATTTTGGGCTAAAATTAATATTAACCCAGCCCATTTAACCCAACTAAACCCAATTAAACCCAACTAAACCTAGAAAGTTAACACTCTAACCCTAATCACTCTATCATACTGACTCTCTCTCTACCTCTCCCTCTCCCTCTCGAAACCTCTCCTTCCTGAAATCATTTGCGGCGATTCATCACGTCTCCTTCCTAAAACCCTAATTTATTTAGGAGTTTCCACCGCAGTGATGAGCTCTAGCCCATTATTTTTTGTTGGCCATCTTCCCTCATCTGATATTACACTTGATTCACCTTCTTCTTCTCCCCCAGAAACCCTAGATCCATTCAAACCTGAAGCTCATGATGATAAAACCTTCGATTCAAAACAGATCTTTATCCAACAAGATAATGCTAAACCACATACCAAGGATAATGATCCAGAATTTAGAGCTGCAGCCACACAAAATGGTTTTGACATAAGCATAGTTCATCAACCTCCCAACTCACCAGATACAAATGTGAATGATTTAGGGTGGTTTAGAGCCATACAAAGCCTACAAACTGAAAGTGTGTGCAAGAATGTGGATGACTTGGTATCTGCAATGATAACATCTTTTGAAATGATAACACCATTTACACTTAATAAGGTTTTTCTTAGTTTACAGAGTTGTATGGTGGAGATTCTAAGGTTTAAGGGCCAGAATTGCTACAAAATTTCCCACCTGAAGAAAGATACACTAATGAGGGAAAACAGGCTGCCTATTAACTTGGAGGTTTCAAAGGAGTTTGTGTTAGACTGCATAGCTTATCTTCAAGGTCATGGAATTCAGATGGACTTAGCAATTCAAGACAATGATGTGCAGACAATAGTTTAGGCTTGTTTGGTGTGCAGACAATAGTTTAAGTGCATGTAGTTTTTAAAAGCTAGTTTGGATAGGTTTTAAAAGCTAGCTTTGGACAAAGACATGCTTTTTGTATCGAGTGAAAACTCTTTTTTTGTATGCTGGATTCAGATATCAAAGTGTAGCATCACAATTTTATTTTGTAGACAAAGCAGATATCATCACTATCACTATCCAAACTAGCAATCAAACTCACTGAACTCAAACCCACACAGATACCAAACAAAGCCATGAACCGAAATCACAACATCATAATGACATTGAACAGGACCATCATAACATCTGGAATCAAGTGCATGTCATATAAAGAACAATCAACCATCTCATCTCACATAATTTACACACAAATATCATCATTTCAGCACTTATTATCCATCTCCCACACCACAACCAGTAGCATCAAAGAACGACACAAACCAGCAACCAACAACATAATCACAAAATAGTGGACATATATGCTTGAACAAAACAGAACACAACATAAGGGAAAGATCTCACCAAATTAAACAATCCGGGGACTAAAATCTCCAACATCTTAAGTGAACCACGAGGACAGTTCTTCACACAAGCAAGAAGCTCCTTCTCAGCTAACCTCTGCCTTCGAATGGCCAAGAAATCCTCGGATTCTTTCCATTGCACGAAGTTAGAGTCTGAATCCACCTAGGGCGATTCCACTATGTGTGCAACTTCACCACCGCTCAGAGGCATAAGAAAATTATCTCTGGCCTCAGAAACCCTAGGATCGAATGGTACAGATCCTCCACATATCCAGTAGGGATCTGTGCTAAGATCATTTTTATGGGCAGAACATGTCAACCGTGGGTTGAGGAAAGGAAATGGGGAGTCCAACTTCAAACACCACTCCCAGCCTCAAAAATTTCGCCACAACAGCATGCAGAACCCAAAAACTCCATGACGGCGTTCCTACTGCTCAAATGGAGATGCTGTTTGTGGCCACTTTGACATGATTGGAGGGATAATCTGTCATTATAACAACATAAACTGAAACTGTTAAACTGGAAATTATAAATTGAAAATCATAAATTGCACATTAGGTTACAACTGAAACAAGTTCTACTCTAGACAATCTACAATTACAATTACCACACATGTCACTTGTGCTCATTACCTTGGTGATTAGGCAGTCTTTAATGACATCTTTTGTGATTGAGACTATTGGTTTAGTCTCAAGTGTGCTTGCCTCTCTGTTCTTACTTCTTCTCTTGGCTAGCACTTGTTCTGTGAATGGGAAGATGCCTATCTTCCCATCAAAAATCACAGTCCCATCCTCTGAAAATAAAGGTCTACACACTACACACATAAACATGATTTTTGTAATGAACTTTTTACTTTTACATGTTCTATGTGGCTCTTCCTCATCTAGAGTTAAATAAAATCTGTGTGATGTCTTGGAGATATAGAACCACTTCTCATCTATGTGGACTGTGTTGTGCATGCTTTTGAATTTCAGTGTGTTGAGCAACCTATCAAACTCTATAGCTTCTAGAGAAAAACGCATTCTCAAGAGTTTGTTTGGGGCTGTTAAATCTGGTTTGATGGCATTCGAATGACTTCTGATCAGTCCCCTTGTTATCCACCTTCAAACTACTGATTTGCTGCATCTAGTGCCTGCCTCTTGCTGGTTTTCCATTACGCAAATTTTGGAGCAAGAATTGGATGATTGATGTTTTGGTAGCAAGAGGAAGGTCTTTTCTCCTTGGAGGCATTGTTTTTTTGTGTGGCAATGGCTGTTTTGTGTTGTAAGAATAGATAATGAATGTTAATGGGTGTTAGCTTATTTATGGGACTCACTTTATTTTTGAATTTTTAGAGGGAAGTTTGAATTTAGAACCAAATTTTTGTTTTGAAATTTGTGTGGCAAATGTTTGAAATTTCAATTTCTTTAATTTCAGTTCAACAAATTATCAACTGCAATTTCAGTTTCTTTAATTTTATTTGTTTGTTAAATAATCTTAATCTTAATTTAGTTTGTTTAATTCTGGTTAAATATAAAGCATTACGTATTCAAAATTTTAAAAATCATTATTTTTAAAATATTAACAAATTAATTACAGAATTTAAAAAAATTAAGCATTTAAGAGTAATCTAAATGTTGAATTAAAAAAAGAAAGAGAAACCAACAAGTGGGTAGTAAATTACCAATAAAGAAAGAAGGAAAAAGTAGGTTAGAGTAATTAAGAGAGAGTAGGTGGGTAATTAATAGATGTATTGGTATGCGGTTCGAAAAGTTTTGGGACATATATGGTGGGACGGAGGGAGTAATATAATAAAAATAATATTAAAAAAATCAAATATTTGGTTATAAATAAGGGGGACGGTGCGATGCTTTCTTCGCCCACTTTGAGCAGAAGCACCTTTGCTCCCTTCTGCTTCTTCTCACCTCTTCTCTCTTCTTTCTTCTGCCATTTTTATGTATCGAGGTTCTGCAAGTTTAAGAATCGAAGAACAATTCAAGTCAAGGTACGTTAGGGTAAGGTCGAAATTAGGCTTGAAACTTGACAATGGTGGCTCAGCCGCCGTTGAGTCACCGCCGCCATCGCTCCGATGCCGTCATTTTCTTTGTAGATTTAGTCAATCGAACGACTAAGGTCCCTTAAGGTTTTGAGTATATGACCATGAGATTCGTCACTCTGGTGGATTAAATTTTAGATTTGGATCCCGATGAAGATCATCATGTCATGATTTATTTCATTATTTTCAAGTTTTTGTAAAGGGAAAATATTCATGGTCAATCATTTTTCAATAAAAATAATAGTGCATGTAGAGAAAAAATATATGATTTTCTAAAAGACGTTTCATTCATTATCATTGGTCCAATTTTCATAGATCTGAAAAAGACCAGGAATCTTCTCGAGTAAGCTTCGAGGTAAAGTTTCATATTTTAAAAATGTTTGTACATATTCCTATATGGAATAATGTCATGAGTATTTTTGCCTTCTTGGCCAATGTCATTTGAATGTCCGGTTGCTGCCAAATTAATTTAATACATGTTAAAAAAGAATAATATTAAGCCTAAAAATTTAGTAATACTTATCTATAGTTCTTTTTTGGAAATTAAAGCCAAAATATATTCCCTATGACTAACAGGTACCTAGCACTGAAATTTGAGCTCATAAGGATTAAAAGAAAAATACATGGATCTCTGTTAAAATATTTTCACGAAGGTATCGACTGTTTAATGCTCTTATTGACCGCCGGGGGTTAATATTCAGCCTAACACGTCGATTTAAGGACTGTGATCACTTAGTCTCTACTACGGTGTGTTGATCACCATCGGGTTTTGACTCATGCTATGTTAGGGTGTACGGTTCGCCGAGCCCTAGAAGTTATTTTTGTTTTAAAACCTTGTAAGGTAAGTATACTGAACAGAGACTGTGTTTTTCGTTTTATGAAAAACCCAACTGAGTGCACTAGTACTCACCCCATGTTTTCGAAAAATTTTCACAGGCTAAGGAAGCAGCATGATGTGTGTGGCTGAGGAATGGTGTTATTGGGATGATGATTGCTTCATTACGAGAACGATTTACCTTTCTATATATAAGAATTTTCGCTGCCATGCTGACGTATGTTATGATATTTATGAAATATCTATCATCCACGTATATGTGTGTGATAATATATATATGTTTAAACTCTAAGATCATTTCCTCATTCCACGAAGGCTCATCGGCCATTATTAATAAAAATTCATGTTATCATATTATCATTGTCCATTTCATGCATACACGTTAATAAGAGAGCTTAGAAGTAGTCGGGCCCTCTTGGACGCTTAACTCCTCGGCCCCTTGTGTAGTGTTCGAGCGAATGCCGACCACACTTGGTGAGATGGGTGAGTGACTCCTTTTGGCGATGAGGCCCACTAACGTCCGCCTTTGATCGACGATTCTTAATTGACGATTCGGCCTCTTAAGGATTCTGTATTATCGTTCCTACGAGATGGGCTATATTATCTCCAACCCCGTCTTTCATATTGGACGATTCGGCCACTTGGGATTCTGGATTACCGTTCTCATATATCGAGTTGTATTATGTTCAATTTATTTCATCTTGGATGATTCGGCCGCTTGGGATTCTTGTCACGCCCCGTCCCTCCGCCCTTCCCGGCAGAGTCCGGGCGCGCAACTAATAGCTTGAATGAATGAATGATAAGGTGGAACACTGATTATACTGAAAGACTTGACTGAATTGAAAGATCATTTGGTAACTGAGTGTAGTTCAACTGAAGATTTAATTTAAACAATTGGCAATTTCGCCAAACAAAACTGATTGAAACTCACGCAGCGGAATAAGGATCGACTGAAGTCTACGTGTATGAAGACACGTAGACACCCAAGACTTTATATAAAGACTGACAAGCCCATCATAGCATCTCCCGTCATCACGTCTCAACCTGCACATTTATAAATACATGCAGGGCTGAGTACAAACGTACTCAGTAGACACATGCCAAAACCACATACATACAATATAATTGTCAATGCCGTAAAAGTGAGACATAGGGATTTTGTCTTTAAAAGCACCTACGTTCACTAAATTCATTTGTGAAAGCTCCTATTGTTCGACAGCACTGTCTAATTTTCTTTAGTATAATGGCCATATCTGTAATTTGATTGTACTGATAATTTATGGTACCGAGAAGGTGGCCACCTTCTACGGACACCGAACCGGTCGACAACTTCGACGACTCACGGTCCACTGAACCGACCAACCCGATAGATGACTCCCGGTTTACTGTAACCGGCCAATCCGATAGATGACTCACGGTTATATGTGCACAATTAGTTCGATTACAATTCTTCGGATCCTTAAACAAGGAATCCAGGATCCTTACACCAGGTACCCTTAATCAGATAGGCATTTATACAAAACATAAATCATTTCGGCAAGACAACACTTTGAAACATAATTTTCTCAATTTGAGATCATTTTGAAAGCAACATAAATAGTATACAGGCACACATAATTTTATTTGTAATAGAAAGCCTACTTGGATAACTTCGATTTGCACTGGATTTGATCTCGAAATGCGAGGTAGAACTCTCGTAAGAACCTTTAGAAAAGCTCGTATAAATTAAAATGCCCTTAGTGCATTTGAAATATTTAATTGTAAGAATATATTATTCTTAGTTCTTGTTTCGACTTGTTAATCGAGATATTGATTCTTCAGATCAATATTATTTATAAAGTGTTGAATCATCAATTCAATTACTCCGGTAATTGCATTTAAGTGCAATAAGTGTATTAACACTTAATGAGATAATTAATTCTCAATAATTAATTATTCAAATAATATCGTAATTTCTAGTTATTTAACTCTTTAAATAACCTTAAAATATTATTTCCCAAATAATATCCTTACTTAATAAGAGATATCAATTCCCTTAATTTATAACTCAATTACTAAATAAATTGGATTTCCTTGATTTAATACTTAGGCTTTAATTATCTAAATTAATAGCTCTAAATATTAATATTTAATATATATATACTATCCCTTCTTCCACCATTAATTTATTAAACTCCATCTTAATTAAAAGGACAAGCTTAATTTAATTAAGCCTCATCTTATTATAATCCTTAAACTAGTCCATATAAATTAATGAAGTGAACTCACTAATTAAATTAATTAGTTTAAGTATTAATTATCTTAGGATTAATAACTGGGCTTATTCTAATTATTTTCGGCCCACTTCGAATTATTTGCGGCCCATACTCTTAACTCACTTCAGCCCAACTAGAAGCCATAGTATACATAAATTCTTGGCCCAATTCAATTTATAGTTTTCAGCCCGTTAACATTAATTTTCGGCCCAATCAGTTTTATTTTTTTCAGGCCCATAAACTCTATTTCTTAAGGCCTAGAAGCAATCAATTTCTAGCCCAAGTATTGTCTATTTATTTGGGCCCAGCTCCCTCTCTTCACTTAGGCCTAGACACACAACAATTCCCAGCCCAAACTTTGTGCAACCCGGGCCCGTCACACAGCCCATTAACCGGCCCAAAACCCGGCCCACCTTCTGGATCCTTCTACTCCTATCACTACCCTAATTCACTTCTTCACTTATTCTTTCCTAGCTTAGAGACCTCCGCCTCTTCTCCCGTTTTCTTCTCCAGCCAGAGACATCTCTCTCTCTCTCGCTCGGTTCCCTCTATCTCTCTCTCGCCAGTTCTTAACTCTCTTCTCCACAGTAGCAACTCTCGACTCCTCCCCCCCTCTGTCGCCATCTCCTTCCCCTTCATTCCTCCTCCGGGTGTCTGCCCCTTTCTCAATTGGGTTCCTCCTTCGACAGCCGAGCAACAGCGCCCGACCCTGCTCGCTATTCTGCCGTCGTGCATCCTTCCCCAGGTAACTTCCATAGCTTTACCTCTTCTATTCTTCTCATCGTTCTCTCTCTTATTCTGCTCTCTCTTTTTTTTTTTTTTGGCAGTGAAGGTCACAGGCGAGTGGTCGTCCGTTCGCTCATGCCGCCGCTGCTCTTTTCACGGTAAGCTCCCTTTCTCTCACTGCCTTTCTCCCTCACTCTCTGATTCCTCTCTCTTTTGACAGCCGCCTCCCCGGAAGCTCTTAACGGTTCAATTTCATAATGTAAGGTCAAATCCTCATGCTCACTCATCTCAGTTCTCTATCATATTCTTTAAATCCCTAAATTACATCTTGTTGTAATTTATTGTTGCTAATCTCCTTCATGTTTTAATGTGTTCGAAATTTTCTATGAAATTGACCAAGACATGTTTCTGTCCAAGAATCCATTCTTAGAATTTATCTTCTTCTTTGTTTCGAATTCTGAGGGAAGCTACTGGATTCTAAGTTTGGGGTGAGGGTGGGGTCAAGGTGTCATTTTCATTCTGGTTATTGGTAAATTTTGTGAGTCCTTGTTGAATTTTTGAAGCATTTACTAATATTTACTCAAGATTATGGCTTCTGAATAAAATAGTTCCAATTTCAATAGTCTATTTCATGCTACAATCTTATGCCTTGATCTCTAAGTTTAGCTAAAAGAAACAAAGGAACTGAGTATGCTTTGTTTTGAAAGATAATGAGCTCTACTTGTTTTAATCTAAGTTCTATAAGTGTTCTGAACTAAATTCTTAAGAGATTAACATGAAATCTAAATTTTAGAGTTGAATTTCTATTACCTTTGTGAGTTCTTTCTGAGATGAAAACCGAGCAGCACTTCCTCAAGGTCTGTATGTTTTAAGGGTGTATTTTCTGGGGTGTTTTTAAGTTAAGAGTGTAGTTCCTTTTATAGGGTAAGTAATGAGTCTTAATAGGGTTATACAGCCGAGATGCACCCTCTGTGTAGCCCCTAGTTGTTCACTAAATCTTATTCTGTTTGTACCATATATTTTGTACAGATTTTGGAGGTAAGTAGCTGTTCTACTTTTCTTTCATTTCAGTATGGTTTCTACTCAATCTGAACTTATTCTAAGTTCATTAGTCTGGCCCTCAAACTGATATCTTTGAGCATATATATATAAATACTGAACTCTGAAACTTCATGAACTATTCTTATTTTCTGGAATCTGAAACTATGTCTAGGTTTTATAGATACTTATAGTTTGTTGTTCACCCCATGAATATAAATATTTTTTTAAGTTCAGTTTCCTGTCTAACTTGTACCTCATAAGCTAAATGTTTGCTACTCTGAAACCTAGAATCCTTTTTAAGCTTCAAAATATTATTCGGTTACTATATAAATATTCTGAAATCATGATTTTAAATGGGCAGAATGCAGATTGTTTTTGCTATGGTATTTCTTAGATTTCAAAGTATATATATATGTTACAGTTTTATGTCTTGCAGTTTATAACATTTTCTTGTTGCTATAAAAGAGGTTTAAGGGTTGAGATTACCTTGAATCTTTATCTCCTTCTCCTTGTCTGAAAACTGTGGCTTCTATGCTATGTTATGGAAATGTTTGATGGGTAATAAACGTTTAAGAAGGGCAGCCCTTACTCCTTATATAGATAGATGTTGTAGTAGTGGTGTTCTCTTTCTTAATGCCTAAGAGTTTGAAATAGCTAGTTTAATAGACTTTACTTTATTGTTGTAGGTGATGGAAGAGAGGCATGGAAGTCTCCTCTTTTCTATACTCAACCAGCTACTGGACTCTTCTACACTCTGCAGTCTACTGCAACTGCCACTGCATTGCTTATTTCCTTCTCTGCAGCAGCATGGCTGCTCAGTTTCTACTGCAGCAGCTGTGCTGCTTTGTTCCTTCTTCCCAATGTTTTCCTTCCTATTTTTATCATCATCACACTTCTGACACTTATAGCTAGCTTTCTTTCTTTCCTTATTTCACATGCTGCTGCCAGCTAGCTTTAGACTTAGTTATTTTATTTTAATGCCATGTATTATAGAGTTTGGTTCAATCTTTTGTCCATACATATAGAGTATGGCAGTAGCAGCACCACCTTTCTGACTCCTTGCTTGTTTTATGAGTTTATTCTCCATTTGCAGATTGACATAAAGGTGGAAGGAGCTGTAAAGGTGGGAAGAAGTGCATGTGGGAGTACAGTAGCTGAGTGCTTTCCTTCCTTACTTTGCTTCTATACACCACCGTGTAGTTATGCTAATAGCTTAGGATTCTTTAGTTTACTTTATGCCATGTACTGTACTATCAACATATATATAATAGATGATGTATACTCAAGTGTTTATACTTATTGGCTTTCCTTCTTCCAATATAGATCTTGCATATCTCATCATAATTTCTAGTCTTATGCGTGTGATCTATTGTTGCTTATGATAAATCCCCACAACCTATATATATATATATATATATATATATATATCCATACATGTAGTATAATAATATACCTACTTAGATAAGATCTTTAACACATAATTAATTCTATATGCAACCATGCATATTATTGATCTTAAAATAACACTTATACTTACTCTTAAATATATAAAAAAATAAATTAAAAAAAATAAATACTTATCCTTAATAATAACATTTCTTAATATATAATCAAGAATTTTTTTTATTTACTTATTATTTTAAACCAAAATTCCTTTTAACTAGATTAAATTCTCATTAATTAACTAAAATATTCACCATATATATATATATATATATATTAATAATAATTGCGTTCGAATATTGGTTATTTTGGAATTTAAGAAGACGGGGTATTACAATTCTGGATTACCGCTCCCATGTATCGAGTTGTATTATCTCCAAATCGTATATGATTTATTTTAGATTTATTATCATAGACATTGTCTTTGCATTAGTTAGTTGTTTGGTCTGTAAAACGGCATAGTTGCCTCTCAGCAAAAAAAAATCAATGACAGGTATCCTAATAACACCTTGAGCTCGCCGTCACGCTGCCTCTCAGCAAAAAAAACAAAGGTACATTTATTTTTGTAAACTGCTATTTTGAAAAAGAAAAGTTTAATGGAAAAGGCTTGTCTATAAATGTTTCTATGGAAAATTTGTCATTTAAGACGTGTTGTTATATGACGTTCATGAAAAGGAAGAATGTTCAATCAAATTATGATTTATATGCCTATTTTATTCAAGGAATGTAATGTTATGAAAAGGATCATGTGAAATCATCTAGGGCATATGTACCTATTTGATCTATAAAAATCATGGGAAATGAAATGATATGTTTATTCATTTAGGACGTATGTACCTAATTGAATCATGATGATACATGAAATGCCATGCGAAAGGAAATGATATGTTTATTCACTTAGGACATGTGTGCCTATTTGAATCATGATATGACATGTATAAAGTTTGACATGGGTTGTCAAGTACAAGGGCTATATGAATAGTTACATTTGGTTTAACCTATTTGACATCGTGATTGATTGATTGAGGGATGGATTGTTAATAACTTGTTTGCAACTAACATAATGTTTGAACAAAATTCATACTTGCTTGAATTTTCATGATATGGTACGATCACGAGAACGAATTGAAAAATCATGCATAGGACGAGCATCTAGGAAGTGATTACCTGGATGGTTAGCCGACCATGGAATGGATGAGATAATTCTTATTTATTTTAAAATAATGAATATTGATATGTAGGTTATCATTATTATGTACATTTCTAACCTCATTACTACTGAAAAAATCTATTTAAAAATAGAATACCTCATAGAAATAAAAATCGAGGTAACCACGAGGAAGAGAGACCCCATGACCCGCCCCTAGTGGTTAGGTGTGTCGAAGATAGTTTTCGTAAATAAAATCCACCTCAATTTGATGGCATGGGCACTCATGAGGATGCTGAGAAATGGATCCGTGCATCTGAACGTATTTTTGAATACATCGGTTGTGAGGATAATGAGAAATTGAATTGTGCAATATTTCAACTGACAGAAGAGGTAGACTTCTGGTAGGAGTCTATAAGGAGAACTATGACAGCACCACAATGGGAAGCTTACACATGGGAGGACCTCAAGGGGGAATTGATGGAAAAATATGTGCTAAGATGCTATCGGCAAAAGAAATAAAATGAATTTTGGAATCTCAAACAATGGAAATGACGGTCACTGAATATGATCATGTATTCAATCAACTATCACGCTATGCACCCCATCTAGTTTAAACTGATGCAGCCAGGGCAGAAAAAATCAGAAGGGGACTTCGACCAGAGATTGGAATCTCGCTAGTCAGTCAAGGTACACTAACCTATGCTCAATCTTTGAGAAGAGCACTGAACATTGAATCAATGTTACTACAAGAAAGAATGCAGTTGCATGCTCAAAATCACGATGGAGGAAAAGGAAAAAGAAAATGTGATAACCAAAATAAAGGAAATCAGGGTAGGGAGAAGCCACAACAACCACAACTGCAACCACGACATCCACAACAAGGGTACAACAATAACAAACATGTTTGTGCTATTTATGGTAAAAACCATCAAGATGAATGTCGTCAAGGTAGCAATGAATGTTTTCGTTGCAAAAAGTCTGGGCGCTTCGCTAGAGACTGCACCGAAAATCAAAGAACTATGGCTCCCCCACGTAGGCCGCAAAATGGACCTCAAAGGCCAAACCAGTTGGTGAGGCCTAATCCAACACATAATGGAAACCACCGAGCACCACAACAACCAAGGGCATATGTTCTGAATCAGCAACAAGCAGCCCGAGCTCCAAGGAATTTAGCAGGTATGATTAGTCTAGTTTATGTACCTGTATTTGCCTTATTTGACACTGGAGCTTCACATTCTTTTATTGCAAAAAGTACATGCACTAGATAGGGATTAACAACCTCAAGGGCAGAATATCTGTTGGAAATTAGTTTTCCTTCAGGTAAAATAATTTTAGCATGGGAAGTGTGCCTGAAGCAGAAATTGAAAATCAACGAATATGAGATGATAGAATATTTATATGTCATTGAAATGAAGGATTTCGTTGTCATTTTGGGTATGGATTGGTTAGAGAAAAATGAGGTGACTATACGTTGCCAGGAAAGGGATGTTTCTTTTCAAGCAAACAACGAGTCAAACGTTAGGTACCATGGGTCAAGATTAGGACATCCGATACCCATTATTTCATCATTCAAGGCTGCTAAATTTCTAAGGAAAGGAAATTGTCAAGCAATTCTTGTCAATCTGATGGCTGATGAACAACCAAAAGAAGGACCTCTCACAGGAATGGCTTTCCCGATGATTTGCCAAGATTACCTCCAGATAGAGAAATTGAATTCACCATCAACTTGGAGCCTGGAGCAACTCCAGTGTCGAAGGCACCTTATAGAATGGCGCCAAAGAAACTACAAGACCTCAAACTGCAGCTACAAGAACTAATGGAACTTAGTTTCATCCGACCAAGTGTTTCACCATGGGGCGCGCCAGTTCTATTTGTCAAGAAGAAAGATAGGTCACTGAGAATGTGCATCGATTATCGAGAATTAAACAAGCTTACCATTAAAAATAGGTATCCTCTTCGGAGGATAAATGATCTCTTTGACCAATTGAAGGGAGCAACTGTCTTTTCAAAAATTAACTTGCGGTCAGATTATCATCAACTCAATATAAGAAAGGAGGATATTCCTAAAACATAGTTAGAATTTTGGCTCAAATACAGCAAGTGAGAGTTTTTGCTCAAGGAGGTTATGTTCCTCGGACATATAGTGTCTGCGGAAGGAATCAAAGTTCATCCGGCCAAGATTGATGCAGTCAAGGATTGGAAAACACCAAAGAATGCCAACGAGATTCATAGTTTTCTTGTTTTGGCGGGATATTACCGGAGATTCATTGAAGGATTCTCAAAGCTAGCAAGGCCATTAACGCAATTGCTCAGGAAGGGACTTAAGTTCACATGGTCAGAAAGTTGTGAGGCTAGTATCCAAGAACTAAAAGAGAAGTTGACTACAGCCCCGGTGTTAGCTGCACCAGAGGGAAATGAAAGATTTATCGTTTATACTGATGCATCTAAGCTTAGATTGGGTTGTGTGTTAATGCAAAACCATAGAGTAATTGCATATGCATCGCGTCAGTTGAAGCCCCATGAGTTAAACTATCTGACTCATGATCTTGAACTCGCTCCAGTTGTTCATCCCTTGAAAATTTGGAGACACTATCTCTATGGAGTTAAGTGTGAGATCTTTACTGATCACAGGAGTTTAAAATACTTCTTTAAACAAAAGGATTTGAACATGCGACAAAGAAGATGGCTCGAGCTAGTTAAGGATTATGAGTGTACGATCAACTACCATCCAGGAAAGGCCAATGTGGTAGCTGACACCTTAAGCCGAAAGAAAAAAGCTAAGATGGGATGTCTTCTTAAACAAGAAAAAGAATTATTCAAGCAATTGGAATCTTTCAAATTGAAAATAGTTCATCCACCAGAAATAGTTAAAGGTTTCGTTCTAGCTATGATAGTTGAACTAGACCTAAGGGAGATAATTGTCATAGCATAACAAGGGGGTGAGTTCTTAAAAGAAATGCATTTAAGGGCAAGAACCAAAGATACAAAAGGATACGCAGAAACTAGGGATAATGCCTTGATGTTTCAATGGAGGTTGTGCGTACCAGCTGTTCAAAAGTTGAGGGATGAAATCATGAGCGAAGCTCATGATACTCCATACACCACTCACCCCGGGAGTACCAAGATGTGCAGAGATCTTAAAAGAAATTTTTAGTGGGCTGGAATGAAGAAGGATGTGGCGATGTTCGTTGAACGTTGTCTAGCATGTCAACAAGTCAAGGCTATACATCAACGACCATCTGGATTGCTGCAACCATTACCATTTCCGGAATGGAAATTGGAACATGTCAACATGGAGTTTGTGGTAAGTTTTCCGAAATCAACAAAAGGGAACATTGCTATTTGGGTAGTGGTCGATCGTTTGACCAAGTCAGCACATTTCTTATCAATTAGAATGACTTTTGATCTAGATAAACTAGCCAAGATTTATGTCAAGGAGATTGTACGTCTTCATGACGTACCTGTATCAATCACATCGGATCGAGATACGAGATTTACGTCTAAATTCTGGAAAAGTTTACAAGAGGTCATGGGAACAAGGTTGAATTTTAGTATCGCATTTCACCCACAAACTGATGGACAGTCGGAACGAACTATACAGATATTAGAAGATAAATGTTGCGAGCAGTCGTGGCACACAGAGGTGGGAGCTGGGAAGAAATTCTTCCTTTGATCGAGTTTGCTTATAATAATAGTTATCAGGCAACTATCGGAATGGCACCTTATGAGGCTCTCCATGGGAGAAAATGTCGATCGCCACTTTACTGGGATGAATTGGGCGAGAGATAATTGTTGGGACCAGAAATGGTACAACAAACAGTTGAGATAATTGCCCAAATCCGACAAAGAATCAAAGAAGCTCAAGATAATAAAAAATCCTATACGGATAAGCGCCGAACAAATTTACAGTTTATAGTCGGGAATTGGGTATTTCTAAAAGTTTCACCTACTAGATGAGTAGTACGTTTCGGAAAAAGCGGAAAGCTAAGGCCAAGGTATATAGGACCTTTTGAAATCCAAGAAAGGATAGACCCTGTTGCCTATAAGTTGGCACTGCCACCAAGTATTGGAGATGTTCATAACGTCTTCCATGTTTCCCAACTTCGAAAGTACGTCTTCGATCCGAAGCATGTCATACCATATGATCAGGTAGTCCTTGTTGAGGACTTTACTTGTTGACGTTAGGTTTGCCCGAAAAGGAAGTCGTGTGCAGAAGTTAAGATGTTTTAAGATTAAAATATTAATTATAATATAATAAAAATAATATTAAAAAATCAAACATTTGGTTATAAATAAGGGGGAGGGTGCGATGCTTTCTTTGCTCACTTTGAGCAGAAAAACCTTTGCTCCCTTTTGCTTCTTCTCACCTCTTCTCTCTCCTTTCTTCTGCCATTTTTATGTATCGAGGTTCTGCAAGTTTGAGAATCGAAGAACAATTCAAGTCAAGGTACGTTAGGGTAAGGTCGTAAGTAGGCTTGGAACTTGACAAAGGTGGCTCAGCCGCCGTCGAGTCACCGCCGCCATCGCTCCGATCCCGTCATTTTCTTTGTAGATTTAGTCAATCAAACGACTAAGGTCCCTTAAGGTTTTGAGTATATGACCATGAGATTCGTCACTCTGGTGGATTAAATTTTAGATTTGGATCCCGATGAAGATCATCATGTCATGATTTATTTCATTATTTTCATGTTTTTCTAAAGGGAAAATATTCATGGTCAATCATTTTTCAATAAAAATAATAGTGCATGTAGAGAAAAAATATATGATTTTCTAAAAGATGTTTCATTAATTTTCATCGGTCCAATTTTCATAGATCTGAAAAAGACTAGGAATCTTCTCGAGTAAGCTTCAAGGTAAAGTTTCATATTTTAAAAATGTTTGTACATATTCCTATATGGAATAATGTCATGAGTATTTTTGCCTTCTTGACCAATGTCATTTGAAAGTCCGGTTGCTGCCAAATTAATTTAATACATGTTAAAAAAGAATAATATTAAGCCTAAAAATTTAGTACTACTTATCTATAGTTCCTTTTTGGAAATTAAAGCCAAAATATATTCCCTATGACTAACAGGTACCTAGCACTGAAATTTGAGCTCATAAGGATTTACGGTTTTCCCATAATCTAGGAATATCATCGGTGAAAGGTTGGGGATATATATACGTATTTTGAGTTATTAAGCTCTTTTCTTAAAAGAAAAATGCATGGATCTCTGTTAAAATGTTTTCACGAAGGTATCGACTGTTTAATGCTCTTATCGACTGCGAGGTGTTGTTATTCGGCCTAACATGTCGATTTAAGGACTGTGATCACTTAATCTCTACTACGGTGGGTTGATCACCATCGGGTTTTGACTCATGCTATGTTAGGGTGTATGGTTTGCTAAGTCTTATTTGACTGAATCTTGATGATCCGTCGGTGGTAAAAGGCCCGAGACATAACTTATATAAGAGTAACGTTGTGTCAGGTCATGTTTAATTTATGCACAAATGTTTTTGCTTACTTAGAAGTTATTTTTGTTTTAAAACCTTCTAAGGTAAGTATACTGCACAGAGACTGCGTTTTTTGTTTTATGAAAAATCCAACTGAGTGCACTAGTACTCACCCCACGTTTTCCAAAATTTTTCACAGGCTAAGGAAGCAGCATGATGTGTGTGGCTGAGGAATGGTGTTATTGGGATGACGATTGCTTTATCACGTGAACGATTTACCGTTCTATACATAAGAATTTTCGCGGCCATGCTGACGTATGTTATGATATTTATAAAATAATTATCATCCACGTATATGTGTGTGATAATATATATATATATATATGTTTAAACTCTAAGATCATTTCCTCATTCCACGAAGGCCTCATCGGCCATTATTAATAGAAGTTCATGTTATCATATTATCATTGTCCATTTCATGCATACATGTTCATAGGAGAGCTTAGAAGTAGTCGGGGCCCTCTTGGATTCTTAACTCCTCGGCCCCTTGTGTAGTGTTCGAGCGAATGCCGACCACACTTGGTGAGCTGGGTGAGTGACTCCTTTTGGCGAGCTAGGCTCACTAACCTCTGCCTTTGATTGACGGTTCTTATTGGATGATTCGGCCTCTCAAGGATTCTGTATTACCATTTTGTATTACCATTCTGTATTATCTCCAACCCCGTCTTTCATATTGGACAATTCGGCCACTTGGGATTCTGGATTACCGTTCCCATGTATCGAGCTGTATTATCTCAAATTCATTTCATCTTGGACGATTCGGCCGCTTGGGATTCTGGATTACCGCTCCCATTGTAATATCCCGTCTTTTAAATCCTAAATAAAAGTTTCCTTAAGCTC